>CAHIKZ030004425.1:0-70000 GCA_903632075.3 Acanthosepion pharaonis | reverse complement strand
AGGAAAGTTGGTTCACTGTCCTGCTAGACAATTTTTCTTGCCAGAATCTGACATATTCATAATTCTATCATTTGTCTTTGAATATTGCTGTCACATCTGGTCTGGTGCTTCTGCTGTGTATTTAAAGATTCTTGATAAAATACAAAGAAGAATCTGCAATGTTAATTGTTTTGGCATCTTGGCTTCCTTGTGCCTTTTCTATAAATACTTTCATGGTAATTGTTCTGATGTGCTTTCTTCTATGGTACCTAGAGTTTATGAATTTAAGTACAGTACTAGATTGGCAGCAAGGTCTCATCATTTTAAAGTCGAAAAGGCTGGGGTGTAACTGTAAGTTCTATGCTAAGTTTCTTTTCTCATGCTTCTTGCTTGTGGAACTCTTTTCTGGCTTACTTCTCAGTTCATTTTGATGTTCAAAAATATGAATGCAATGTTAATCGTTATCTTCAGTTTTCTTAATTCCTGTTCTTTTATTGTTCTCTCGTTAATAGTGATTTTTTTTTTCCTTGTACTCTCTAACACTCAGTAACCCCTTGCATCTTAGTTGGTTTATTGCCTTGTTTGGGGTGAAATAATTAAATCTCTCCAGATCACAAATACTAAAGTAAAAAATTATTTTGTAAATTTTTAGAGGTGGCTC
Source organism: Acanthosepion pharaonis (assembly GCA_903632075.3). Lineage (NCBI taxonomy): Eukaryota > Metazoa > Mollusca > Cephalopoda > Sepiida > Sepiidae > Acanthosepion > Acanthosepion pharaonis. Next base: position 69,360 of record CAHIKZ030004425.1, on the reverse strand, counting down.
AGTTTGCTATATAAATTCATTGTTAAAAAAAAAAAAAAAAAGGTAAGAGATAATAATTATATAATAATATTAATTATATAATAATAATAATAATTATTGCATTATATTATATTGCGTGTGTCTGCTGAGAAGTGTGTACTGGCTGGTATTGATTGTGATCTGGAGAGGTTAAACACCACAATAATAATGCATGAGGGCTGTCGTTTGGATCCAAAAAGTGTGGATGGTCCGACAAAAGCCTTCACCACTTGAAACAAATCAATGTGTTGGTTTTCTGACAACTACATCTAATTAGTTCCACACATATCTGGCTACTGCAAAAAAACTCTACGAAACAACTTCATCTTGGCACTTGGAATGTACAAACTCTCCAGGACAACAACTCAGCACCAGAAAGAAAAACAGCTCTGGTCGCTTTGGAGCTAAAGAAGTACAACATTGATATAGCTGCACTGAGAAGTAACCATCAGTCGACTACATGAAACAAGAAAGCAAAATATAACATCTAACAGTGTTCCTACTGCACTTGGATACAATACATTCTCCTGTACTGTTTGTGGTCTTTTGTGCAATTCTTAAGCGGGTCTCAAAAGTTATGCCAGTCATAGGCATGCAGATAATTAGTTTGTGGTTGTCAGGACCTCATACATCAAACTCGATGGGAGAGTCCATCAATAATAATAAAGAGAAAAATGGTGATAAATATGCTTTAACTTTTATTTTAACTTTAAATTATTTGAAATTTTGTAAGGTAATCAAGAATATACTTCATGTGGTATAAATATATTGTTCTTGGTTTGCAAAGAGCAATTAATGTACAATTAATTTATATAAAATGTGTGATCAGGTGTGCTTAATTAATGGTAATATCAAAAAGATTATTTCTTGCAGAGATATATTTCTGTAGAAATGCCAGATTTATTATCATTACTAATCTTTAATTATCATTACTAATCTTTAATTATCATTACTAATCTTTAATTATCATTACTAATCTTTAATTATCATTACTAATCTTTAATTATCATTACTAATCTTTAATTATCATTACTAATCTTTAATTATCATTACTAATCTTTTAATTATCATTAATCTAATTATCTTTAATTATCATTACTAATCTTTAATTATCATTACTAATCTTTAATTATCATTACTAATCTTTAATTATCATTACTAATCTTTAATTATCATTACTAATCTTTAATTTAATTTTGAATCACAAAATATAAAACAAATAAATACTTCCCCACCACAGCAAAAAACAAAAACTGCCTTGTACATTATTGTGTTCTATATCAACAATGCTGTATGAAATCCTTTACCTTGAATTTTCTTTTCTACCAACAGAAGCTTAGTAAACATCAATAACGGGCAGTTTTTGGGAATATAGTTTTTGCCTTGTCTTAAATCGATTCACTAATGCAAGGAGTTTAACTCACTCAGTACAGAGAAGATTGTGTAGTGAAGATGTGCTGTGTAAAATGACCTTAAATAAGTTACTCACCAATCTAGTTTTAGTACAAGTGTAATATTCATAAGTCTTGTAACATTCAAGAATCATTTTTAATATCTATCAAATATGCTAAATCAGATAACGTATCATTTTTATAAATGCTATCAGAAAAATTAACATTAGTAAATATGAAAAAAAAGAAAAAAAGTAATTCCCCAGTTGGTCTACAGGAGATTTTTTTTTTTTTTCTTAAAGTGAAAAATACAATATCTTAGTCACTTACCTCCATCGTGGAAAAATTTCTCATCATCTGTAGAAAATTTAATTTCCGATTTACTGGAATCAATTTTTGCATTCATGCCTTTCAGATATTTCTCAACTTTATCTTTATGATAACCACGAGCAAGGAGATACATACGAAGGTACTCATCCCAATCCAGAAATCCTAGGAAAAAAAAAAAAGTCCAGAGAATAAGTGAAAATGCAACATTAACATCACCAATATCAGTCATGGTGATATTAACAACAATACATAAAATAACTCCTGTTTGGCAATGACACTGGCCTTAGTGCTTGACCATTGGCAAGAATTGACCGAGTGTGTTTTTTGTGTTTTTTTTTTTTTGGCAAACAATTTTTTTTTTTTTTTTTTTTTTTGAGATAATCTTTCTAGATAGGATTCTTACAATTTAACTTTTAGCTTAGGGAGACATACTTGTATTATTCCCTAAAGTATTGTTGAAGCTTGAATAAGCATGGAATAATAATAATACAACACAAAATGTACGTAACAAAATGTATTGAAACAATGAAAAAAGGTACACAATATTTACAGGTAGTTTTGGTATATTCTTGGGAAGACTGTTCCTGCAGAATGGGTTGACTAAGTCGCAGTCGGGCAGAGTCTCTGGATTCGATCTCTTAATCTTCCGTCGTCTTCCGTACCAACCCATATTTATATGGTCGGTACTCCACTTATGTAAATTAGGTGTATCATACACAACACCCTCCTCCCAAGCCTTGGAATCCTTTTGGATTTCAAATTGGCTTCCTATATGGGTTGATGATTATGGCTATTTCTTTGTAGATCCATTTGCCTAATTTTAATATTTTTTCCGCTTTGGATTCACGTTCAATGGGTCCGTAACTTCCGTTTCCTACCGGATCTTCTTGGTTCAGGTGTATTCTGTGGAGGTTCTACCTGAAACATATACATTATATCAATGGGATCTTCGTCCTCATCCGGTATACACTCTTCTTGCTCTATACCGTAATCTTTTTTAAGTTGGTTTTGGTGCCTTTTATAAGTATTCTTCGCCCTTTAATTATGTAAATCAGGTCACCGATTCTCTTGTCCACTATGCCTCGTTCCCAGAACTCAACGTTGTTTTTATAGCACTTGAAAAACACCTTCTCTCCGGGAGTGTATCTTTTTCTCGCTGTATACATGGTATTTTTTTTTCTGTATTTTTCCTGGCAAAAGCTTGTCAAACACTGACTTAACTTTCCTAGCGAACATTAGTTCAGCTGGTGCCATGTTTGAGTGTGTTCTCTGGTTTGGCGTGATTCTGTATACTTGTAAGAATTGCTGAAGCGCCTTTTCCGTTGGAACTCCTGAGGCTTTCTTCAGAGCACGCTTTAAAGTATCGACAAATCTTTCTGCGAGTCCATTAGACCTCGGATGATACGGAGGCGTCGTTATGTGGTTAATTTGATATAACTCACAAAATTCCTTAAATTCTTCAGAAGTGAATTGTGTACCATTGTCACTCACAATACACTCTGGCACACCGAACCGTGCAAATAGTTCATGCAAAAAAAGTTGTTGTGGTATTGGACGTAGGCTTTTTACAGCGTAGTACTTCCGCCATTTTGTAAAACTATCTACCACTATTAAGTAGTAAAAATCTTCTACTGGACCAGCGAAATCAATGTGTAATCTTGTCCACGGATGATCCGTCTTGGGCCATGGTTTGTATACTATAGGTGGTGCCTTAGCTGCTAACGCACACCCCTTACATCGATGAACCATGTTTTCGATATCCACATCCATTCCTTTCCAATACACAAAAGCTTCGCATTAAGCTTTTTGTTCTATTAATACCGGGTGACCCATATGAAAGTCCCGAAGTATTCTTTTCTGCAACTTTTTTGGTATTACTACTCTCACCATATAATAAAACTCCGTCACCTATTGAATAAATCTCCTGCACTTTTTGGTCATTCGCTACCATTTTGCTTTTAATTTCTAAATGAAATCATCGCTTTCAGCTTCTTTTTTTAATTTCATTTAGTGTAACCGTAGCTCTCTTACAATGTTGTTTACCATGCTTTTCACCTCATAATCTGCTCTGATATTTGCAATAATTGATTCTTGAATCTTTCTTCTTGCCTCGGTACTAGTCTTGATAGACTATCCGCATGAATTATCTTTTTGGATGATAGGTGCTTTATGTGAAAATCATAATTGAGAAGAATGGTTCCCCATCTTAACAGACGATTTGCTGTATAAACGGGTAACCCTTTCTTTGAACCAAAAATGGTGATCAGTGGTTTATGATCCGTTTCAAGGATAAAATGTCTGCCGTGGATGTACCTGTGAAAATTTTTGTATGGCAAAAATGATACTCAGTGCCTCTTTTTCTATCTGAGAGTAACTTCTTTCTCCTGGGAGCAAAGTTCTCGGTTGTGTAATTGGTTTTCTAGAACCATCTGGCATTATGTGTTGAATACACGCTCCAATCCCGTATGAACTAGCGTCACTTGCCACTACAATATCCAGTTTTGGATTGTAATGGGTTAAAAGAGGTCGGACGTAAGCATTTTCTTTATTTCATCAAAGGCTTTCTGACATTCTACCGTCCATTCCCATGCCTTGTCTTTTTTTAGCAGTTCATTCAACGGAGCTCTTAAATTGTACATTCCTTTAATGAACGCTTGATAATAATTTGCAAGCCCTAGAAAACTTTGTAGCATCGCCACATTAGTGGGCATCGGCATGTCTCTAATCGCAATGGACCTTTCCGGATCTGGACATCTGCCATTTTTTTGTTGATTATGTGCCCTAAATACTTAATTTCCTCCAAACCAAATTCGCACTTTGACTCTTTTGACTTTAAATCCAAAGTCCTGAATTTTTTTAAATACTTGATTGAGATGCTCTCGATGTTCGCCAGAATCGATTAAGCTCCTTACTATGATGTCGTCTAAAGTAAGCGCACGCAAAAGTCTAAATCATTCAGCATGACGTCCATAGCTTGTTGAAAATGGCAGGTGCCACTTTAATACCAAAAGGAAGCCTGTTGTACTTGAATAACCCTCTATACGTGTTTATCCTTAGTAACTTGAACATTCCTCTTCGACGGGAATTTGGAGATAGGCATCTGATAAGTCAATTTTGAAAATATAACTCCACCATTTAGCTTGTTAAAAAATCCTCCTCCGGACTCGGTAACGGGTAATGGTAGTCCTTAATTACCGAGTTCAACCCTGTCGAAAAATCAACGAGACTGACTTGGTTTGATTTCTTTTTTTATGCACATAATCGGCGCAGCCCATGAATTAGATTCTACTTTCAAATAATTCCCATTTTTTCCAACCTATCAAGTTCTTCGTTAATTTTCTCTACACTTCATAAAGGCACATTACGTTTCTTTTAAAAATTGGCATAGTATTTTCCTTTAATTCGAATTTGGCTTCAAACTTGTTACATCTTCCAAGACCAGGTGTGAAAGTTTCCGGAAACTTTTTTTAATTCCTCATTAATGTCCTGTCTTGTTTGCGTATTATTTTCTACTTTTCTGCAGAAAGAGTTTAACGGTTTATCCCACAATTCGAATGTTTCAATAAAATCTGTACCCATCAAGTTTTCTCCATTTTTCAGAATGAAAACTTATTTTTTAACTATCCCGTTCAATTTCATGGGAAGTACAACCTCGCCTTCTGCAATTTAATTTCCTTTCCAGTCACTGTTCGAAAGCGCGTTTCATTGACTTCATTATTGTAGGCCTTTTTAAAATTTTCCATGTTTTATAGTTCATTGTTAAATCTGGACCCGAATCGAGTTGAAATTTGATATTCTTTTTTTAAATATTTCAGTCGTCACATATTTCCTCAAATCTCTATCTGATTTGATATTTGAATTTGTTTGACTAATTCGGCTATTGACTTTTTTCGTTTTACAACACGACCCTTTGTGACCATTCTTGTGGCACACGAAACATTTTTTATTTCTATATGGGCAATTTACCTCCCAATGTCTTTTCGTTGCACCGTCTACAATTAAATGGCGGAACCATTTTTTTTTTTTCCTCATTCTTTTCATTTAATTTTTTTTTCTATTTTTAAAATACGCCTTTAATTTTTAATCCAATTTTTTTCTGATGGGTAATTTGACTGTTTCTTCACTTTTTTTAATATAAGCAATACCAGCTTCTTCAATTTTTGAGACTTTCTTTAAACTTACGGCCCGCTGACACTCCTCTGCTAACTTTTGCAGGGGTAAGGTTTTGTTCAGATTCGAGGTTAGACAAAACTCTACGCCTTATTTCGCACTTTTACTGGATACCAGACCTTGAGCAAAAAAATTAAACACTTGAATTCTTCAACCGTAATCTCTGCCAATCTGAAATTGTCACAATGTCTATTCACTATAGATGCATAAGTTAAGTAATCCTGATCGTCGGATTTCGCGACATTCATGCATAACCATCGCTTATGCCAAAGCGACATATTTGCTCCAAACAACTCCTTTAGCAATTTCACTGTTTCCGAGAATTCCAATTCATTTGTTCTTCTCGGTAGAATAAAATCTACAAATTTGCTATGTTCTGCTGTACCTAGCTTTCTTAGTAATAGACTGACTTTTCTTGAATTCGACCAGTTTTCACAGTCTGTGTGGAAAATATCTTCATATCGTTTAAAGTACGCTTCAAACGTTTTTCCTTCGTCTGGCACATAGTTGAAAGTTTCCAATGAATTAAATATGATGTTATTAGAATATGAAGAGTTACTTTCATTTGCCTGATTGTTGTTTAATTTCTCCAATGTTAACTTTTGAATTTCCAAAACCTTGACATACATTTCTTCCTGTTCCCTTTGACGTTGCTGACTCAACTCCTCTTGCCTTTCTTGATAATTCTGCTGTGCTAATTGTTGTTCTCTTAATAAGGCAACCTGTTCACTTTGTTGTTGCAGACTCAACTGCTGGGATTTGAATAATTCAGCTTGACTCAACTGTTGGGCTTTAAAACAATTCAGCTATGACTTTGGATAATTCCTCCATTTTTTAGCTGATAGTGTTCATGCAACAAAGAATATACTTTTAAATTGTTTATCCACAAATATACTATAAGCAGACAAAAAAAAATTGAAACAACTTACGCCTTTTTTTTAATTTTATGTCTTGCTTTATAAAATATTGTTGAGCAAACAAAAAAAAAAAAATAAACAATTTTTTTTTTTTTTACAAGTTCGCTTACCTTTCAAAGTCGACACGTGGTATTTGTGCTCCTTTTAATTCCATGCACGTTTTTTTTTTAGTCGGCCAGCTTTTTTTTTTTTTTTTAGTCGGCCAGCATTTTTTTTTTTTTTTTTTTTTTAGTCGGCCAGCATTTTTTTTTTTTTCCTTTTTTAGTCGGCCAGCATTTTTTTTTTTTTTTTTGTTATTTGTTTACGCCACCTTCCAGATTTTTCTGAGTGAACGTTCCTTTAAGCTTAGTCGTCCTTTAACTAGTTTTAACTGTCCAAACTTCAGAATACTTTTCCGTTCCATTAGATGTTCGACTTAATTAATGATTTTTTTTTCAGCCTGGGTTCTTCCACTTGTCCCAATTATTGAAGGCTATCAATTATTAATTCTTTTTTTTTTTTTTTGAACGTAAAGTTCTTTATACCTCGTCGCCATTGTTGAAGCTTGAATAAGCATGGAATAATAATAATACAACACAAAATGTACGTAACAAAATGTATTGAAACAATGAAAAAAAAGGTACACAATATTTACAGGTAGTCTTGGTATATTCTTGGGAAGACTGTTCCTGCAGAATGGGTTGACTAAGTCGCAGTCGGGCAGAGTCTCTGGATTCGATCTCTTAATCTTCCGTCGTCTTCCGGTACCAACCCATATTTATATGGTCGGTACTCCACTTATGTAAATTAGGTGTATCATACACAACAAGTATTTACGTGCAAGTGAACGTAACAAACTTGACCAGAATTAGAACTCTGCTTTCCAATTTCTCATTCCAAGCTGTTATCTATCATATCAGCTGCACACATCCATTGACCACTGGCAATCCCACTGACTTTCAATGCATTTCTATAAAGTCAGTAGCAATGCATCATACTATTCATATAATGCTGCTGTCCTGTCAGTCGACATTGACAACTTACACTCCCTTTCTTGCTGTTTTTTTAATGCATGATATACAAATTGATGAAACAATTTGATGTACTCAAACTAGGAAAAAAAAAAAATCATTAAATTTTTCCCTCTAGAATCACAAATATTAAATTTATTATTATAGAAATGCCTAATGATACATAGAATTATGGAGTAATGGTAATTTTCATGGGCAGTAAAATGAAAACCCTGAACTCTACCTTTATATGCAGGGGTCAAATGCAGTTGGTGTATACAACTGCAATTACTGGATTTTTCCCTATATTGCTGGAACTTACTATGTTACTATAGATGCAATTATTAGAAGGCAATAGAAGTTTTTATACATTTGTTAAAGAAATCATAACATTATAAAGAGCTAGTATCAACAACAGTACATTATTAACAGCAGCAATAATAATAAACAATGCTCAAAGACCACAAAAATAAAATGTGCTTTCTTATTAACATAGCAGTTCTTGCAGACTGTAATGTAGCTTTGAAAATCTTCAAAAAATGATCAAAATATAATGATCTTGAAGTGGAACTTTCAAAAATGTGAACATGAAAACATCAATAATCTCAGCTATGGTTGGGGCCCTAAATTCAATTGAAGAGGTTCTGAGACTTATTGAGAAAAAAAAAAAAAAAATAATGTTCTGACAAGCACAGCTCATACCTTATGAAGAGCTTTATGTAAAATGTTCTTTTAGGTTTTTTTTTTTATTTATTTATTTTTATTTACACAAATATTCAGTGAAAAATATCATGATGTCATTTCTGACCTTAAAGTACCATATTGAATAAAAAAAAAAAAAAAAAGCAGAATTGTGTCAGTACATGAGTGAATCCCTTGTATCTAAAAACGTCTAAAGTTAACCCACAGAAACAATATAAATACATGCTGAGAATTTCAAGTTAGCTGGCTGTAGAGAGTTTAGGAGCCACCCCGAGAAGTGATCGATATGGACATGCTATCGCTTTCCCTTGACTTATTCAACCAATCTTACCCAGTCTTTCAACACTCTCCTCTGTCCCTGCTATATGTCTGTAGAACATTAACTGAAAACTCCCTGAACAATCAATCTTTTTAAGTCAACAGGGAAAGGTTTCAGTTGTTTCTGTTACTTTGTCATTTTGTTAATGCAGTATTACAGAAACAACTGAACCGTGTTATTGTCTGACCACCATTAATTCCACTCACCCTCCATCATTTGGAAGGGTCATCATTCCTTTATGTTTGTATACAACAACCTTGCTCAACATGGATATTGCAGCACAAGCCTTCCTTAAGTGACTTGTGTAGATTTTCAAATCACAACATTGACATAGACACTAGCGGCAAAGTGTAAGCAATCCAGGATGTACTGTTATTACATGACACACAACTCACAGAAGGAGGAAAAATAAATGTTAAAGAAAAGAAAGGCTAAAGTTTGAAACATTTGTCATAACCCAAAAGAGAAAGTAAAGGGCCAAGCAATAATTATGGAACAAGTATTCAATAAACAAAGTGGACATTAAAAAACTCAAGAGCAATAACTAGGAGTATTCCTACTCAAAAGTAAAATAACAATGGAAATTCGTGAAGTCAGTTTTTTAAAATTATTAATTCAGCAGATTGAATCTGTCTTGTAACCCTGATATTATTCCAATGCTGGGGAAACCATAATCATATAGGAAGGGAGAGAATGGCAGTTCCTGCAAATGGAGAAAATCTGGAGAAGAACTTCATAGAAACAAGTAGGTTAATATTTTTGGCAGCAGCTGTTGCAGGCAAACCACTATGTACTTATGAGCAAGCTAATAAGCATCCTTGTTAATAAGACGACATTTTTGCTAAAGGTTTTTCAGCTGAGACGAGCTCTGATCTACTTTTGTTTTCACAGATGGTGCTGGGCAATATGCCATGCAAAAGATTAATACTGAAATTCTATTCACTTGTAATGCAGAAAAATATTCACATCCCTTGGGTATTGAGGATTTTCAGCAAGCAGAAGGGTGTAACAAGGTTACTTGGGAGATAAAGTTACTATTATAAAATTTGGAGGCTGGAAACTACTGTAAAAATTATGCCATTGACTATAGAATTTACAAGCACACATATGTACTGTTTTGAAAAAGGTATGCCATGCAAGTGACTTGACATGCCAACATATCAGTATTAATTTGCATTAACCTACTTTCTAGCATCATTAACTGTTAGCTGATTTAATTACCAGTGAAGGAAGCAAGTAATTAGTGTTTTCCTAAATGCAAAAACACACACACACATTATTCAAAATCTATCATTATTTGGTAACTTTATTGAAATCAAGAAAGATCTTCAACTGAAAAGTTCAAATTCTACAAACTATTTTTTTTATCTTCATCTTTACTGTTTTTGACAGTGTTTCAGCTGATATATACTTGAGCCTTGTAAGTTGCATGTGGTGGTCCTTAGAAAGCTACTGGATGTCTGTACACTTGGAGAAGTCCAAAGAATATATCAGCTAAAAGGTTGACTTAAAATCAACAAAAGATCAAATGCTGAAGACAGTTGTTTGATTGGAGTGGGGTGGGATGTGGAGACTATTAGAAAAGTTCAATATTAGCAAAGTCCAAACAATATGTCGCTCAAAATGTTTTAAAAACAATATAAAGACAACAATTTGAAAACAGATCATTATATATATATATATATATATATATATATATATATATGGTGTATCAAAAATACTTTTACAAACTTTGAAGGCAGGTTCCTCACAACAAACCAAGGACAAAAGTCCATATAAACTTATGTCCACAAATCCTTTGTTTCAGAGTTATTAAATTTAAAGAAAGTTTACAGTAGATAGTGATGTGTTGCCATGGAGACTAGGTTACATTTGTCATTCATGTACATTTGTGGCATGACCGTCTACAATGATTAACGTGTGTAGTAGAGAATTAACCGAAAAGTGTTCCATTTAACACTGACAGAATATTCATATCATGAACAGGCAGGTGTGATTTTTATATACAGCTGCGTGAATAGTAATAGACATGAGTCTGCACGGCTGTATCAGATGGCATTTCCAAAGGCAGCAAAGTCATCTGACCTTTGCTGCTGTTTATCGTCACATTGCTGAGACAGGATCCGTTGTACCACAAACTATGGATCGAGGAATGAGAGATCCACTCATATGCCTGACCATGAAGAATGTATTCTACAGGCTGTCCAAGATGATCCAGGTATCAGCATACGTTAAGTAACCCTAGTATGTCATACATCTTATAGTACTGCATGGAGGGTACTTCAAGAGCAGCTCCTGTATCCATATCATTTGCAACATGTGCAGGATCTTTTACCCTCTGATCACTCACCAAGAGAAAACTTTTGCTAATAATTTATTGCACAAACTGCTGATCTGTCGTTTGTCTCTTCATACATGTTTACGGATGAAGCAACATTTGGAAGAGGTGGAATAACAATTTTAACCAACCCACATTTGTGGGCGGATCAGAACACCCCTGATACAATACAGGCTAGACACCAGCATCAGTTTACTATGTGTGGGCTGGAATTGTAGATGTCTGGTATGTCCATATAGGAGACATCTACAGGGATTCCGAACACACTTCCAGATCTGCTAGTGGATGCAACCTTGCTAATATGAAGACATGTGGTTCATGCATAATGGGGCTCCAGCACATTTTAGTCACATTGTTCGTGATGCACTTGCTGACATCTACCATGAAAGATGGAGAAGTAAGAGAGGGCCAGTTACATGGTGTGCACATTCCCTGACCTCAGACCTTAGGATTTTTATCTGTGGGGCTACCTAATACAAGTGGTTTATGCAGAGATATTTCATCACTGTGTCATAGGGGCCTGCAAAACGATTATGCTATGCGGAAGAATTCAAAAGTGTCTGTCAGTCAATGATCTGACAGGTACATGCTTGTGTAGAAGCAAGCAGAGGACATTTTCAACATTTGTTATGAGTTGCTGTGTTGAAGTACAATGATGGTCTTTTGGACACATGTTTATATGGACCTTTGTTCTTGTTTTGGTGTGAAGAACCCACCCTCAAAATTTGTAAATGTATTTTTGATATACCCTGTGTGTGTGTGTGTGTGTGTGTGTGTGTGTGTGTGTGTGTGTATATATATATATAATTATGAAAGTGGAGACTTTAGAAACCCATGGAAATATTTTATTTTGCAAAACCAATACTACAGTTTCATCTCAGACCAAATGGTTTCATAAAAAGAAATTTTTACAGGCACAGGCAAAAAATGAAATATTTAAGCATAAAATATGCTTTAAAATAAAGATTCAATGTGGGGGAAGGGAAAAAAGACTAAGAGAAGGGGGAGAAAGAGAGATGTATGTCTAAAGAGATATAGAGGAGTAATATAGAAAGGGAATCATATTGGTTGAGAGCAGACAAGTTGACCTATTTACACCGGATGTGAGAAGTAAGGGAGAGAGAATATATCTTTAAAAAGAAGCAAAGAAAAAAAGAAAGGAAAGAGGAAGAAAACAAGAGAAAGAAAAGGAAGAAAGTGAGAGGAGATTCTGAACTGATAATTGTCGGGAAGGGGGGGGATTAAAATTGAATATGCTGAAAAATTGTCTGTAAAAGCACAGTTATTTATGACATCAATACCTGTGTAATTTTAAAAATAAGTGGTTATGAAAATAAAGTAGTAAAATAACCTAATGATTTAAAAAGAAAAAAAAAAATTTCTTAAAATGTAAAGATTTTTTAAAAAATAAATTGATAAGAAAAAAGTCACTAAGTGAATAAAAATAAAGATACACACGCACATAAATACATGCATACAACTATATACATATAAACATATGTATACAAAGACAGTATACACATATACAAAGACATACGCAAGTGTGTGTGTGTGTGTGTGTGTGTATATATATATAAATATTTAAAGAATATATATCGATATGAGAATCTAATTTTGAAAAAAAATGATATATGCCTTGATCTATATACAAATTTCGGCCCAAATCTACAAACACACAAAAAAAGCACAAAATTTATATATATATATATATATATATATATATTAGTTTTTAATATGCACCTAAAACAAATTATATATATATTACATACGCACACACAAATCTAGAAAGAATATATACATAATATATATATCTAAACACACCCCTAAGCATATAAACAGGCACATAAGAATGCACCCCCATCAAGTGTACATAGATACATACACACGTCATTATATATATATATATATATATATATATATACACACACACACACAAATATAAAAAGATATACATCAGTGTACTCATACACTTTTCGTTTTTTCACCTTTCTCTCTCTTTTCTTTAAATGTTTAAAATTTTTAAGCCACTATTTTATTTTGTCACTCCTCGGTGTTAATAAATCTTGCAAGTTCTTGTAGGGTGAAATAGCTATTCAAATAGGGTAATTTGGAATTTCTATTCTACGTAATAGATAGATATATATATAACAAAAACATAAATTCAAACGTTCATAGCATTAATTTAAAAGAGGGCTCAATACCAAGAGTAGAGAAATAGTTATCTATTATAAAGATGTTACATACATACAAACAAACCCTAATGTGTGGAGATGTGATTGCATTGAAACAAAAATGCATCTTTGTCGTGAGTATTTGTTTGTCTGTATATAACAGCTTTATTATATATATATATATATATCTCCATATCCACACACACAAGTAAAAAACAAAAAAAAATCTGTGGGTAAGTAACCCAAGTAGATCCTATTTATTAATAAAAAATAGGAAAACTGATCCACAAAAGAAAGCTCAATATAATTTTTATTATAGAGCATATAATTCACACACACACACACACACACTTATTACAGGGTGTGATGCATAAATTGTCGTCTAAATTATACAAACATGAAAATAACACTGAAATCTCATTTTAACAGATTTTTGTGTAATTTTGGTAAATATATCTTGAAATACTAAACAGTAGATTAATTTAAAAAAAAAAAAAAAAAAAAAAAAAAATTGTCATTGGCTTCAACCACAGCCTCAACACTTTAAAATCTCCTGCAACTCTTCTGGACGGTCTCCTTGCTTAAGTTAGTGAATGCTGCCATAATCCTTGCCTTCAGTCCATCTTTGGTTTTACAAGGAATTTTGTTGGTCTCTCACTCAACTGCACCCCGTACATAATAATCAAAGGGGTTGTAGTCTGGGGAGTTAGGTTGCCAGATGTAAGGGGTGATGTGGTCACAGAAATTGTCTAACAGCAATGACTGGGTCCTCCTGCTTGTGTGGCATGGTTCAGAGTCCTATTGCCAGACATAAGGACTTCCAGCAGCCAAGCCACCCTCTTGACCCAGAGCAGCGCTATCCCCTCAAGGCACTTGATGTAGGTCTCTGTGTTGAATCTGAAGCCTTGTGGGAAGATGAAAGGAGGCATAACATCGCCTTCACTAGTGATAACTCCAAACACCATGATGGTGACTGGATATATTATCCAAATCTTTCCAAATCCTATGCACTTTCCTCAGATTGACACCCAAAGACACTAATGTTCGTATTTGAGCTTCCATCGCAAATGCCAAGCAGTACAGTATGCCGCTATCAAATTTCTGTCAGAGTGAATTGCCTCATGGTGCTCTTTTTCTCATAGACGGTGCCTAACTGACCCTACAATACTGTACAGTCAACAAAATCAAAAACAAACAACACAGGTGCGTAATTAAAAATATAAAATGGCAACAATTTACCCATAACACCCTGTATATGCTGATCTTCTTGCAAAATTAGTGGAATTGAGACTTTCCTAAAGCAGTCATAACATTTCTGGGCTAGTAATGTTGCAAAGATGAGCAATGACAGAATACCTAAGGTCCTCATGTTGAGGCAGTCTGTCAGCAAGCAAAGGAATGTTGGACAGCTGTGGCTTGGTAAATTACTCCTTCAGTTTTGCAAACTCCATCTAGTAGACATCTACTTTTATTTCTACAGTTACATGTTTCACTGTTAATGATATCCGGTTGCACTTTTGTTTTGAAATTCCTGGCATTTTGTCTTTTTATTGTGGTTTCTAAATTACTAGTGCAGCTGTAGCTTAATTTAACTTTGCTTTTATTAAATATCTTGTGTAATTCAGAAGTTTTGGGGAAGTGTTTATTAAGTAATTTGAAAAATATTTTCCCTATTTTACATTTGACCTCTAAGTTAAAAGGTGGCCAGGGTAGGGATGGGGTACCAAATAATATTTTTTCTTTTCCTCAAATTATTCTTCATTTGTTTTATTTGAGGTTTAAATTCCAGTTTGGTTTTATGCCCCTCTTCTAAAATCTTTTCATACTCTTTTTGTCTTCGAAAATTATTTTACTAGTAAAATAATTTTTGAATGAATGAAGAGATCAAAAATAATGACACGATGCTTACATATAAAAAAAAAAAACTTTTGAGTTTGTTTGAACCAGGATGAAAATATCTACATTTCATACAACCCCCACCCCAGACAATTTCAATACGCTTGCTTTTCTCCTCCCTTCAATTATATTTCATGTTGTGTTTATTTATTTTTAAATAATAAAGTGTTAGGAAATTATTTAGACTGAATCACCTGAAGATACCGAAAGCTTGAAACCAAGGTTGTGTGAAAAAATTTAAAAGCTCTGCATGTTAATTTTTTATTTTATTTATACGTGTATTGAGCACCTTTTAATACTACTTCACCTGGTCTAATTCAAGTCTGACCAATATATATATATATATATATATATATATATATATATATATATATATATATAAGTTTAATTAAAAAGAGAACTGACAAGGTCTATCTGCTTAATTTTCAGATATGGTGTTGAGTATTGTGCTTGAAGTTTTTGTGTTTATTAAACTAAAAGACAGAATTCTGTACCAGTTTCACCAATATAATTTCCTGCATTACATTTGTTACAAAAAATTAAGCATATCTGAACAATTGTGTCAAATAGGTTAAAAATACTACAGGTGATATGACACCAGAGTTTATTACGTTACGTTACCTTGATGAGTCACTGATTTAGGTAGTCTAGATGATGTGATTGTAGATTTGGAGGTTCTCACATGGCATTAAGTGATGGGGTGGTGGGGATCAAGTAAAATCTGAGAATTTGGAAATGTAATTAAAAACAAAAACCATGGGAATTCTGGGATGCATTATTTGTTTTGTACGTTAGTAGTTTATCTCTATTGTGTTTGGATGATTTAGTGATTGATTTTTTGAGAGGATAATTTCTATTGAGAAAGTGATTGATAAGATGCACTGTGTGATTTTTGTAACTCCAGGGTCAGAACACTGGTTACAAATTGATTTTTTTTTTAAGTTTAGTAGGGTAGCAACTGCTAAAATCTAAGTAGCAATGACTACATACACAAAAATCAGTAAAAAAAATTTTACCCAACAATGATTTATTTTTCAACAACCTACTTTGGCAACGCACTTAATTTAGTGTCCATTATTAATTATATAAATCAAAATTTACACAATGAAAATTACAGATTAAGATTCAGTTAATAACAACGTTAGTCTATAAACTTGACACTCACCACACACAGAAGTGGAGTGCTGGAAATTCTTGGCTAAATCCATTTACCAAAATCTGATCAAACTTCAGATTATTTTTGAAGGGCTTCTTGGCCAAACTGAAAACTATTCAGTGTGTGTGTGTGTGTGTGTGTGTGTGTGTGTGTTAAAATGATCAAAAGTAATCTACTTACCAGTGTCAAGGATGCAGTTTTTTTTTTCCTTGAAATAAGTCTTGAAAAATTTGCCATGCAAAAGTTAGGTTTTTTTTTTTTTTAGGCCTATGCTAAACCCAGTGGAAGATTATCTATGCCAGACAGTAAACAAACTGAATTCCTGTATGTTATGCAAATTTGAGACTTATTTCAAGAAAAAAAAAAAAAAAAAAAAAAAAGTGGCAATTATGGTACTTGGCACTTTTTTTTGATTGATTGATTTGTATTCTATGACTTCATACCTTTCCCAAAAATATCTGCACAAAGGTGAATCTAATGAACCCAACAGAAATTGGAACTCAGCACTATTTGGCAGTTTTCAAAGTTTTATTTTCAACATGCAATTGTGATATTTCCTAATGAAATGTTTCCAAACTTCTGGAATTGGATGAAGCTTCATTGTTAAATACCAAAATTAAATTTTAATAGATATTTTTCAAACCCCAAATTATGTCAAGTGGATCCAATGTCAAGCAGAAAAGTGTAGTTTGGAAATTTTTTTAAAGATTTCTGATAATAACCAAAGTAAAGCAATATGTCAACTGTAGCTAACTTAAGTGATTTACCTAAAGAAATTGTCCCCTTTGTTTAAACTCTTACCCAATTTTTTAAATAAAAAGGATATCCAACTTTATTTCATAAGCTTTTATATTCATTTTTCTACTAAATGTTTTATTAATAAATGTACATTGCTCATCAAATTTCCCAACCTAACTATAGGGACTGAAAATAAAGAATTTTAATCATTGTAGGTATCGGAAATGGTAAAAATGTTGGTATCATGCCATCACTATTACATAAAGGTTACAAGCTGTTTACTCTCAGTAATTACTAATGGTAACATTATATATATATATATATATATATATATATAAAATTTATAGTTGAGCCAAAGCACAACACACATGGTCTGAAGATTGTGTTTAAGCATGAAAGTATTACCACTGGGTGTTGACCTCAAATATATAAAATATATTTACATAAGGTCTACCACTGATATTGAACACTAACACATATAGTATACTTTAAAACTATTTTTATCATAGTTGTTATCATGAATATTTGTTAATTTTTCCTAATTCATTGCTTTATAAGTATTTGAATGTATTAGCACATATACAACATTATGAGATAATTATGTCATTTAAAGAGCAATGCCAATGAATTGTCAGATTCAATACATCAGTTAAAGCGGCAACATCTGGCCACAGGACCAGCTGTGAAACATTGCTTTCTAGTCTTTCTGGATACCAAGCCAGACACTTACCTTATTTCAATAGAGTTAGCTTGATCAATCTTTTTGTAGGCTCTCAAACACAGCATCAGTCAGACATTTGACTAAATCTCTTTCTATATTTGAATTACATAAAAAGTTGACAATACACACGAGGCAAAATGTTAAATAAAGAAATAAAATAAACATGATGGTAAAATCATTACTGCTGTGATGTTTAAAATAGTTGCCTGTCATATGAATGCTTTAATGTTGAGAATACATAAATTACACGGCACTTATTTCAATTAACCACATTATTTAGAACGATTATTTCACTAAATGTAAAAACAGTCTTAGTTGGCAATGATATAAGTGAGACAGGTGGCTATAAAAAAAGGCATTGTTGATTTACAGATAATTTGTAGATAGAAATACACTATGCAACATTAGTTTCAATATCCAGTTATATATAATTTGCACACACATAAACCATCAGTATTTTAATTAAGAAATGTTGATGTATCATTTGATGTAGTGCAAGATTCCTAAAACTTAATGACTGAATAAAAAGGTTTAACAAGAAAGTATTTATTTAACGTATTTTATTTCATTTAATTCAATCAAAATTTGCTCAAACTTATTCAGTCCATAGAGAATTGTCCCATGGGACAATAGGCTAGTGGTTTAAAATGTCGATTCTTGAATTTGGTGACATAATTGTAAGTTCAATCCCAGTCAGTGTGTACTTGGGAGTTAGTGGAAATTGGACAAGCAAAAATTAGACTAGATACTCCTAGTCATGGGCAGTGGAATAAGAATAGTTTGTACTCATAGATTACATAAAGGGTTCAGTTCAATTCACTTAGATCGACATACACCTGAAGAAGGCTACAGTGCACAATGGTCGAAATGATGTGATAAAGATGCAGACAACAGTCTACATGTAAATAGCGTAAACAATATTTTCCAATGTTTTTAAGTTTCATCATGGTTATAAATCCTTCATAGTGATTGACTGGATTAAATTTATCATCAATTAAGATCACATTCCATTTAGTTGATTATTTTCAGATTAAAAGATCTTTGGTGACAGTTTATAGAGTCTGTCAAGGTGATGAGAATGTTTTTGTTCATGTGTTAAAATAGGTACCTCCACGAAATCGCTAAAAAAAAAAAAAAAAAAAAAAAAAAAAGAGCATAGCTTGATGAAAAAGACGCCAACCTTGCCGAAAACTAAATTTTATTGTCTAAATGCTTATGTTATTATTAAGAGGAAAGACCAAAGTTTTTTTTTTTAATTATTTTAAAAAAAATTTCCTTCTTTTTAGAACATTCTAAATTTTGATTAAAAAAACCTTTTTTCTATTTGTATCAGCGGAACTAGTAAATAACAGACAATTTTTAGCACATTTTTTTTTACATATGACACACATTAATTTGAAAAATTGTGCAAAATAGAAATAATTATCAGATGTTAATGAAACTTTCAGGAACTATTCACAGATGATCGAAATTATTATAAATGTTTTTTTTATGAAAGTCATGGTAGAAATATTTTTTAAAAATATTTATTACCCCCCTAACTAATTTTATGAAAATGCTAGAAATTGATGACGGTTTTAGTGATTACAATAATTAAAAGCACAGGGCTTTGAGGAATGCAAATCATGATTTTTTTTTTTTTTTAATTGGATACGCAGTACCTGAAAATCAGCTCTGAATTGTAACATACAAAACTCAATAAAACAAAGATATTATTTAATTTCAAATGCTTTTATTTGCTTTTAGTTGTTTTTTATGAATATGGACAATATTTTCTGAAAGCAAAAAAATTTGATGAAAAATGAATTTTTAATACAATTATTTGTTATTTCATTAATTATAATAGATTTTACATTTAAGTTGTTAAAATATTATAAAATTAGTTAAAAAGTCAGATCGGCTTTCATAAGTGTCCTTATTAGATAGATCTTTTTTTTTTAGCGCGTTGTAAATTGTATCATTTTGACTAATCAGAAGATCCACAGTAATTAAGAAATGTAATTTTGTGCTTATAATCGAGCCGTAATTATAAAATACAGAAGACCAACCAGAATATAAGTTCGCGTTATTTGAGTTAAGCATTGTTCTCCGCTGTTAAGGCCTTTTACTTTTTTGAATGAAACACGTGTGGAGAAGTTAATTTGATTTTTCAATTTCAACTGAGAAGGGTACCTACAAGTATCAGTATCATCTTATGAAATTTATATGATCTTATTTTTATATTAATCTCAATTACGACATTTTTCCATAAATGAAATATCAAAATTAATAATAAATTGAATGCAAATACAAATAACAGTAGAATGTAATAAATGTACATAAAATTATAGTATTTTATTTACAATTCTGATAAAATTTCATAAGAAAGGTACCTATAAATTAATTAGATACCTTTCTTAGGAAATATGAAATTTAATGTCACTTTTAACAGTCTTATTTTAATTTCTTTAGAATATATTTTCCATAAAGCATCATAAACGTAAAGGTGAAAGCTAAGTACAAAAAAAAAAAAAAAAATTAGACCGCTGAAAGTTTTCGTTAAAAATAACGGGGTAAATAAGTTCATGTAAATGTAAATTATTTCACTCTTCTCCTCCCGTAGAACAAATTAGCCTCATGGAATTCGTAAATATATCATTCATCACATGTCAAGAGACGCGAAAGTTTATGACCTGCTTTGTTTTATTTTCAAATTACATCTTTTTGGCACAAAAGCTAAGTTAAGTTTGGTTCAAAATATTTTAAATAAACATAATTTCTGATTTTCTTAAAATAAGTTTTGAAAAAATGATAATTGATATTTAAAAAATTTCAAAGTCAGATTTCCAGTTTTTTTTAAAATGGAAAAAATGGTCAATTTTGCTGACTCAAAAAAAAAAAGATTTTTAACGAAAATTTTGGATGTGCTAGAACTATTAAAAATGGAAAAAATACCCCAAAAATACTTTGACCTTTCCTCTTAATAATAAACATTTAGATGATAAAATTTTGTTTTCGTCAAGTTTGGCGTCTTTTTTCATCATGCTATGCTCTTTTTTTTTTAGCGATCTCGTGGAGGTACCTGTTAAAAATCAGCATTTTTATTAATTTACTTTGATGCTATTTAGGTACTGCAGCCACCATCTTGTTTTTAGTTGAATTTGTGCACAGTTTTGTTTTATTTGACAATTTATTTTGGTTCTATTTATATTTTTACAGAATGAATAATTTTTTCTTTAATTTGTGTCATAGATGTGAAAGTTGAGAGTGTCACTGATTAATTAGTTTCAGATTTCTAAGCTGATTCTTAAATTTTTTGAAGGAAAGTTCACCTAATTTGATTCACTTTTTATAAAAAACCCAACTCAACACATCAAATTTAATTGTTTTTTAGGACAATGATAAAAAAAAAAAAAAAAAAAAAGTCTGTAGCTCAGTAGTTCAAGAAATTTTAGTTGGGACCCACTAAATTCACCAGGGTCTCACTCAAATCACCACCTGTGGACATGATTCATTAAAAACTGGAACCTACAACAACTTTGCCTTCCTGGAAGGGAGTGGAGAAAACCAAAAAGTTATCAGCCTAACCGACTTTTCAAAATGAATGCTGCAATGCCCTGATTTTTGAGAAAAGCATTGGGCTGAGAAATTTTAAGCATTGTCTTGGAGATTGAAACTTTTCATTATTTTTGGACCAAACTTGATTTTGTGTGCTTAGCCTTGTCTCGGATTGGAACTCTGACATTAATGCATTTCCATTATATTCCATATATTTTGGGGCAAAGAGAGAGAACATACAAATATGAAGTTGTTAGATTTCTTTTAATTTGGCACAGAAAGAGGAATTGACAAGTTAAAATTCCAGACTAGTCTGTTGTTCACTTTTGCACTGCTATACTTGTGAAAGGCATGTATTCTATCTCTTTGCTGCCCTCACCCTTAACTTCAATACACTCAGCACCAGGTATGGGTTAAATAATAGGATAGACTAGGTTCTAGCTTTGGGTGACAACCAATCTAAGAGAAAGAAAACTATATTGTAAACTATGGGAACAGTAATGGGAAAACTTTCTGTGAAGGAATTTTAATTTACGGATAGTAAAGAAAAGGTAAAGAAAATTTATGAGCAGAGATTAAGATCACGACTTGTGATTGTAAATATTTTATTTGTTAGCAACATTTGCAACTACCATAATAGAAAACATCACCATAGAGCAATGGTTAGTTAGTTTCATGCTAACCATGTGCCACACTAGGCTAAACTTAGTAAATACACTGGTGTGCAAACGTTTTGTGCCAACTATATGAAATGATTATACAGTTTAATTTTAAGTTTAAGATTGTTTAGCAGATTGTTTATTAGTAATGTCTGTAGATCTTGAGGATTGGAAAATAAGTTGTTGCATTTTCATATGAGCCACATAACAGAAGATACACTGCTTTAAGAAATTTAAATTTAAAATATTGGGCCAATGAAAGATCCGAGATGATAGTCATGAAAATATGCAAATTTTCAACTAGGAATTGTTACAATCTATTAACATGAGTGTAAAGTGCCTTGACAAGTCATTGTAATTTTTACACAAAAATCATGACAAAAATTTCTGCTGAAACAAAGATGAAGGTTGTGATTTGAAGGAAGAAATAACTTCAAAAGTGATAGCCAGGCATTTAGGAATTTCCAGAACAATTTGTTCAAACCATTCAAAAGACTTGCTACTGCGGGAAGTGTTTTAAGGGTAAAGAAAACTGGAAGACCATAAAACTTAGACCAGAGTGATGAAAGAAAGATTGTGAGAACATCATTAACCAAAAGAAAAAAAATGGAATAAAAGATTGAAGTGGTTAAAAGAACATCTAACAAATGATGCTGGAAAGTGACAAAAAGTAATTTTTTAGTGATGAATGCAAAATACATTGTAAGACAAGAGAATATGTCAGAAAAGCAGAGGAAAAGAAATGCTCTGCCTATCCCATTAAAATTAGTTACTATATATTTATAATACATCTATTTATTAAATAAGATTATCTTCCATGAATTTTTATGTTTATTATTCTGTTAGCTTGCAAATTATGTATTGTTAAAATAACTGATTGACACAAGGAAATTACCAGTGAATTTTGAACATGGCAGACATCTTTAAATTTTTAGATTATCCAATGACATCTAGTCTGGTGTCATGTAAGAAAGAACATCCTATCAAAGTTAACTTGTGAGTGAGTGAGAGAGGAGGATTATCCTTGATATTTGTAAGAGACAAATAAGAGTTAAAAAGGCCATAATGCAATGAACTCGGTATCTCAGCTGCAAAACATTTTGGAGTGACATTTTAACAATAAGAATTTTAAAGCAATTTTTTTGTTTTCTGACATTGTTTTTTTTTAAATCCAAAAGTAACAAGTGGAAAGGTAAAAGCTTGGATTCAACTGAAACAAAATGAGAATCCATTTGAAATAATAAAGTTGCTCTTGTGAATAGTTCTTTTTGAGGAAGAGAAACTTATGTAATTTTGATTAAAAGAAGTGGGGCCTCTTTACATCACGAGGCAGACTTTGGAAGGGTGGGAGAATATATGAAGCAAGAAGAGCCTGCAGCCTTACCACATAAGAATCAGGTTCACTACCCACAAAGAACATATCAAATGAAGGAAAATACAACCTACATCTGAAACCAAAAGTCATATTGCTTATGAGAGGAGAAGCATTCTCCCAGCGCACACACACACACACACACACTTCCTCTTCTAAGAATGTCTGATATTTCTCTTTTTGAAGGGTTGCTCTAGTGAAAAGCAAAAAAGGTTACAGCCTGAATCATGAGTGAAGTTCTTATTTCTCCCCTCACCACTGAGAATGATTAGAAGCCAGGTAAAAGTTTGTTAGATTTTCTAAGCAGATAGCCTATACCCATTTGGGATATGCATGTAAGAATCTTTGTTTCCCACGCTTAGTCTTGTGATGCAGTTAGGCCATGACTAGTAAATATTAAGAAGCAATAAAAGGCTGCAGATGCAAAATTTAAACAATTTATAGCATCACCTATTTTAGATTTACTATTTGCATTTAACGAGGGGTATTAACATTATCAATAGCAAGAAGACAAAATAGTCCTCATTAACATTTGCAGCCTATACCATTTCATATTTATAGGACTTGAAAATATTTTCAGCAATTATTATTGCAGCTATAAAATACTATACTTCATTACATGAATATCTATTTGTAAAAACCTGTCGTTAGCATGATCAGTTGATTCATTTTCTATGGCTTAACCCTTTGCAGGTTATTTAAAGCCAGAAAATATTTTTAGAATGTAAGAGTTTTTTTTGGGGGGAAGGGAATGATTTAGTGATACAAGTTTTACTAATTAACCAATACCTGGAGATAGGAGGGGTTTATTCATACCTTTCCAAGGGGTATTTGCTCGTGAATATAACAAACCCAACTGGAATTGGAACTTGGCTCTCCAATTAACAATTCCAAGCCATTATCCATTACACCACCCACACATCCAAGCTTACAGCACATGGTATTCACAAGCAGTCACCCATCTAAGTACTAACCAAGCTTAATGTTGTTTAACTTTGGTGATTGTATGGAAACTAGTATTTCAGCATGATGTAATTGTAAGCAGAGTTCAAATACCAGCTGGGAAGGTCTGAGCTTGCTTTGCACTAATGTCCTTTAGAAAGGCATGAACTCATCTCTTCATATTCAATAGCAAAGCAGGCTGATCAGCAAGCAGTATAAAAATTTTAACCCATAGAGAAAGCAATGAGATTATTTCATTATCTTTCTCCTATAACAATCATGACAATGCAGAGTTCTGAGATGTTAATGAAAAAGAAACTGTGGAGAGCTATGACCACCTATGTCCTGAAAGGATATAATATTCAAGGAGGAGGGCCTTTTCAAGACAAAATATGACGTGTTGCTGATGTTAAGAAAGGTGGCATTATTCAATCATCCAAGTATTTCCTCTGGCTGTTAATATGTAACAAAATGACAACTATTAAGAAAAGATCAATAGAGTTCAATACAGCAATGGACGACTGAAATTAGATATACCTAAAGTAGCAGATACTAAGTTTCTTTTAGTATCTCTGCAGTCATAAGGTTTTGTGTAAACATGCTATGATTTAGGAGAAATTTAGCATAATATATGACACAATTGCAAGTGATTTGTGAATATCTATACCAATAACCAGCTGTATCAATATAACTAGAGATCAAAATTGCAAATGCATGTAAATGTCTTTGAGTAAATAATTTCGATTTTACTTTTATAACAAGCATAAGGCCAAGTGGTTATGCCCAACTGAATGTATGCACAATTAAAAGCTCAAAATCTACTTAAAATTATTAATAGAATTATTATTTACTAATAGTTTTTTTTTTTTTAAAGAGATTTTGATTTGTTGATTTAGACAAGACAAATGATAAGTTAATTTTTTTCATTTGTGACAAATTTGATCCAAATTTAACTATTAAAATGCATCAAAGGTAAGATTTTCTTGCACCCCTACTTTCAGATTATCCATGTTATTGGATAAACAGAAGTTCTGTAATAACTATTCAATAATACCATTCTGACTCAATAATTACGCAGCATCACTCATATCACTACAACATCATCGATTGTTAGAAACACATTAAATTATTACAATGTAAATTATACAGGAATTAAATGATTGAATAAATCTGGGAGGTTGCATTAATTTAAATTCCTGTTTGTAATTTTGTCTTGATTGAAAGAGATATTGGACAATCATTTGATGGAAAATTGGTGGTGCACTTATATTTTTTACTGACCTTTCTCCCATGATGTTTTCAGATGTTATAATGAAGGATATAAGGCTCAAGATTGTTGCAATTTTGAGACATTATTATAAACTGGAGCTCAAAGCTGCCAAAATCTCTTGTATAAATTATGAAGTGGAATGAAATTAAATAATATCTATCCAAACCTTTGAAGGGAGGGAGAGAGAGAAGGGGGGGACCAAGAATGGTATGGCAAAGGAGAGGGAAGCAACAAGCTGGCGATCTTGGGGTGAGGTACAAGCAGCAAGTGCAGAAAGGTCAAAGTGGAGACATTTTGTGGAGGCCGTATATGTCATGACGTACTAGACAGAAGCTGACCGAAACTGGTTTAATCACTCTAAGGATGGTAACTTGTCCCTTGGTAAACATTGGGTGCCTTAAAACCCAAGATAAGAGAATGTGTCCACCAATATTTGAAAACTATCAGAGACATTAGGATCATTCAAAAAGATTATGTGTAAAGCATTATTACATAAGCTTTCGTAAATGTATAAGCAAGAGTTGATACCTAACTATAGAATTAGTTATATAGTAGTGTTTCAATTTTTTTTTATACATCTGGCAACATTTATATAGTAATTTAAAAAAACAAAACAAAAATAAAACACTAACTAGTCATCAACTAATTTGCAGCAATTACAATTGATGGATTCCACAACTTGGGATACAAGTTAGACTCATAAGCTACTAACTTATTCTGATTTTCTGAAGTTGAGTTTAATGGCTGAAGAATTGATTGGTTAAAAATAATATAAGTTTAAATATTTTTAAGCCAATCCCACAAAACTTTCAATTGATACTGTTGTTTTGTGGTGAGATATGTTACTAAAAACAGATTTTTGTGGAAAGAAAATTAAAAAAAAATTGAGTTATTCTAAAAAAGGTAGTTTTCAATATAGTGAATATTTCTTTTGTTTCATAATTGCCGTCATCAGTATATTTTTTTCTTGTTATAATTAAAAAAAAACAAAAAAAACATATACTCTTACTTTAGCTTTCTAATACAGGTACTTTATGACTTGGATACAAATAATCCAAAATATATTCTACAGGAATTCTTTGCATTGTAAATGTAGTTATTACACCAAAGCATTTGATTTATTTACTTTTTAAACCGATTTAAATTTAACAGGAAAAATTTAAAAAAAACAAAAAAAAAACAAAAAAACCCTCACCTTTTACAACTCCACAATAACCTGCCTGGGATAGAGTTAAATGTGAAAAGGTTTCACTGCAGAAACAACTTTACTACAACTATTATGGAAAATGACGTAGTGGGAAAATTTGGTAATCTCACAAACTTGATAGTGAGGGTTGCACAAATATAATATTATACTGGACTTTTAGTAAATCCATCTCTTCATGCAATATATTGTTTCAGTTATTACTCTATAAAGGATACTTCAAGTCATACAAACTATACAACTTGGTCCAATCTGGTATGCTTATTCTAAAGACTAGAGTACCTGTGCTATCAAAAAGGAGTAATCACTCATAAATTTACTCAAGTTGGTTTACCCTCTTTGCATTACAGATGAGACAGAAAATATATAAATACACACTGATAATTATTTACATTATTCGGACTATTGTCCTCATCTTTGTCACCATATTTATTACAACATTTCGGCCATTGTACGCTCCGGCCTTCATCAGGTGGTTGGAATGTTGAACTGAACCCTTCATTTCGCTCACTGGGGTAGACTGTTCTAGTTCCACGTGTCATGTTTAATGGATGTCAGTTATCAGTTATCTCCTGTTAATTTTCCTCTGAAAATTCTCCACTGCCTTAACCGGGTATTGAACTCACACTGTATGGGTCCTGTAACTGGATCTAACTAACCTTTATCCACTGTGCCATGTATCCTCAAGGACACATGGCACAGTGGATAAACAGTCTATCCAAGTGAGTGAAATAAAAGGTTCAGTTTGACATTCCAACCGCCTGAAGAAGGCCGGAGCGTACAACGGCCAAAACGTAATAAATATGGTGACAAAGATGAGGACAATAGTCCGAATAATGTAAATAATGTACATAATACCTCATCTCAGAAATATAGACCGATACACTGATAATTATTATAGGGTTTGATAATATTCTCAATTTTTATTAATAAAAATTCCTTTTACCTTATGTTTAATTCCATATAACTTTGTGATAAACCGATTCAACTAATATGTAGAGCGACTTCAATCAACACAATATATTATTCAGTAAGAATTAGAATTACTGAAATAAAAGGTTAAATTTTCTTGATCTTACCATCTTTGTTTTTGTCCAGTTTTGCAAATATTCTGCCATTCTCATCAGCTGCTTCATAGAAGTGTTCTTCTAACTTTTTCATTATCCAGGCTTCAAGTTCTGAAAGTTCCAGATATTCATCCCGATTTGTATCTGCTCTGAAGGAAACAAAACAAAAAAACAAAAAATCATAATACAAATAAAATGCTGTTAACAGCAAGGAGAAATTTTTATGGATTGAGGGGCAGGGAAAGTATCATGGTTCAATTGATATAAAATGCAGTTAATAATAATAATAATAATAATGGTTATAATGAGAAATTGAACAATTTGCTAATTACAAGTAGAATTATCAGTAATTGGACCAATTTACACAATCTGCCAGTAACACTTCCATTAATTTCTGACCACTGACAATCCCTTTCTAGTTTTTAATGCACAACTTACAGATTAAGTGCTGAAACTTGCTTAAACAAATTTGAGATTTAAAGTGAAATTCAGTGCTACATCATTAATTTTTTTCTCCTATTCAACCAGAAATATTTACTTTGTTAAAGTCAAAGTGAAATGGGAGAGTTTTAGTATTGTCAGTGGGCAATAAAATGTAGTTGACATTTAAATACTGAGGATCATTTCATTTTACTGATTTCAATTAAACTAGCCATCACACACACGGTATTTGAAAATTTACTATTTTGGTGAAATCATTTTCAAAAATGCAATGTCAAAGATTTCTGTCATTGGTGCATATTTTTGTTTTTACAAAATGTTGATTGGTTCATGATGATTTTTGCCTAATTTTTTTTAGATCCATTTTAACTGATGACGAATATAGAACAAGTAACATGGAAAATAAAAGGCTTGAAATTAGAGAGAAATTTGAAAGGAAGTCACATAAGAAATGTCCAACAGACAAGGCTATTTGTGAGTTAATAAAATTTTAGAAAAACTAGATCTGTGCATGATGACAGCAAAAGTGGATGTCTAAGAAAATCTGGGGAAAGAATTCGAGAAGCATTTGAACAGGATCTGCAATTATTGGCTCACAGGGCATCAAACATGCTAGAAATTTCACATGCATCAATCCACAGAATCCTAGAAAGTAATCTGAAGAAAAAGACTTATCACATCCAGGTTTTTCACAGACGACAAGAAGAGGATTATTCATACAGAATAGTGATGTGCATTGAGCTTATTGATTAAACTGAAGGTGCCAATTTAATTTAAAGACTGTACGTGATTATCTTAACAGATGCCCCCCACTCCCAGAAAACAAAAAACAAACAAAAAAAAACGGTGGAATGACTGGGAAGAGCACACAATCATGGAGAACATGCTCACCCTATTTAACACCATTAAATTTTGTTGCCTTGGGTTTCATTAAGTCTAAGGTGTAAATATAAAAGTGGACACTGAGATCAACACCAAGTGACAACAGTGTTTCCTGCTTCAACGCAATCTTCAGAAGCAGAAAACAGAGTTGTTGCTTTCTGAACAGTGTCTACTTTTATAGTTATACATGCTGATACTAAGCACTTTTACCTATAAATATAGCATACCTTAAAACTATATTTTTATCATCCTCACACACCATAATATTTGAACAGTTGCACATAATATAGCCACATTATGAGATTAAAAAAAATAAAAATATACAGTTTTATATCATATTTATATCAATCCACCCCCATAACATTATTATCATTTAGTCTTTGATTATGGTACAAAGGAGTGCAATGAAAAAATTGCAATTATTTTCTTGATTAAGCCAAGAACTTTTCAGCACCACTTCATACAAGCTATTCAGCTCATCAGTTCAAATTGGCTAACTCTTTATTTCAGGGCAATAATTACTTGGATAGACTTGTATATTATTACTCCTGCAGTGAATTTCTCATTAGATGCATTCATATTTCTTGTCTTAAACCAAACTAAGCAATCCTGAAAGAATTGCAATAAGTACTTGCTAGTATGGTTCAGTGGTAGAGCAGAAAACTAGTAAAGGAGAGGTTAGATATTCTGTTTAATTTCAAATCAGAAGCAAAAAAATATTCATATAATTATCAATTGACATCAACTTGGTTTCTTAGAATCAAAATAAATAAAACTAGGATCAGAATTTGTCAATAGGCAAATTGTAAAGCTGATGCAACCTGTTTTGCAACATATGTTTGGTGGCAGGTGGGGGGGGAATCCTTAGCATTTAACAAGAAATTAAATGTTTTCAAATAAGTTTTAGGTGAGAAATAACTTTTTCCAAAGAGCACTTGTCAATAAGTTGAAAAGAGTAAGAAAAAAAAAAAAAAAATTTCTTGCCACGTGGATACAGACTGAGGAAAATGTCAGACATTGCTTGGATAATAGAGAGAAGAGAGAAAAAAAAAAAAAAAAAAAAAAAAAGATATATTGTGGGACTGAAAATTCATACAATAATTTATTTTTCAGGTTCCTTGTGAAGCAAAGGGATCACAACCTCACTTGTTTATGTTTCTGTTACATTTTCAAGAGCAAATGAAATTTTCTGGGACACTTTATACTTAATTGTAATTTCCATTTAAAGTTAATTTTAGTGAATTAAAAATTTAAATAAAAAAAAAAAAATTTTTTTTAGATACAAATAAAAATTGCAGTATTAAGTAAAAACACTAGTCTCCGAATGATCGGATTTATTCTGAGAGTATCCTAGATTTTCATTCTGATAACAAAATGAGAATACTAGTCTGAATAACTTGGACAAATGAAAATAAAAAAAAACTTAGAAAAAAAAAAAAAAACAATTTTTTTTCTTATAATAACCAAATGTTTACTAATAATCGGCCACTCCCTCTCACTTATTTTGCCAACTTAATAAAAGTTTTGTGGATTATTATATATATATAAAAAATGAATTTCCCACAGATAAATATGTTGCATAAAATTTTAAACAAAAACTATGTCAAACTAAGCTATAGCTGTATGCCTAATATGACCAATTTAATTAATAAATATAATAGGAGAAAAATGAAAGACAAACCACACACCGCCACCCCTAAGTGTAATTGTAGGAATAAGGAAGCCTGCCTTCTCCAGGGCAAATGCCAACAAGAGTGTGTGGTTTATCAAGTAAAAATATAAAAGGATAAACCAAACAATATCAATAAGTACCCTAAATAATAATACCCAGAATAATTTCAAAAAACAAAACTATAACCACCTTAGTAGTTTCAATAGCAAAACTTACAAACACAGTTACTACCTTGTCCTCTTATGTATGGAAGATCAAACAAGAAGATAATAAGAACCCCATTTTGAAATGGGAAATATTAAAAAAAATGTTACAAATATAAAGCAGGTGATAAGTTTTGTTCTCTATGCACGGAGGAAAAATTAGCTATTGGTTGCTATAAAGAACCCAATAATTTATTAAACCTAAAATTGGAAATTCTTAGTAGGTGTAGACATAAGAAACGCTGGTTATTAGAGTAGGTTTTTTTTTTGTTGTTAAATAAAGTACGTAACCCCTAACCCCCTGTTGTTTGAGTTTTTACTATGTTTTTTTTTTGTCACGTGGTCATGGTTGTTTTTGGTTTAAGCTATAAATTCTGTTCCATTTTTGGCCAGCATTGCCCTGACGGTCCGTTTAGGTGAAACCTAGGTAGGTTTGCTTGGCTCCTTAAGATTATCTTAGGTTTTGCTCTACTTCATGTATTAAGGATTATCTTGCATATATAATGTTTTTTTTTAACCAACACACAACGACTGAACCATTTTTATAGCTATTTCAGTAATTCATTTTTTTTTTTTTTTTTTTTTACATCACTGAATTAGTTGTCAACTCTTTAATGAGCATGGGCTCTAAGGTGGATCTTTAGCCCAGCAAAGGACTTGCACAACCTGAAGCACATATGACACACAGTTTTTCTTGGATTAAATTGAGCAACAATATCCTCATGAATCTTCACATCTTTTCAGAGATAGAGATATATATATATATATATATATATATATATATATATATATATATATACACACATTGAAAGCAGTTCTCATACAATTATCGAAGCTAAGCAAAATCAAGCCTGGTCAGTACCTAGATGAGTGACCACTTAGAAATACCCAGTACTTTAAGCTTGGATGTACAGCTAGTGTAATGGATAATGGCTCAGAATTGGTGAGCTAAATTCCAATTGAGTTCGTTATATTAACTTATGTGCAAATGCCCTTGGGAAAGGTATGATTCCACCTCTCACAGCCATGGCTTAATTAAAAGGACTTGTATCATTAATTCACTATAAACTCCAAAAATTCTTATAATCTAAAAATATTTTTTGACTTTAAAAATAAGCTGCAAAAGGTTGATAAGCCATAAAAAAAAAAAAGAAAAAAATAATCATTCAATGAAGACGGCGAAAACTGCTTTTCTCGGCTTGATCAGGTTTTGGGAAGAGTCATGTTGATAACTTTTCAGCACCCTCTTATTTCCCTCATATTTCATGACATGCCAGTTCAAGAGCAGAGGCAGGAAGATTGTAATCTGCCAGTTTTGTTTTTATTTTAGCTTACCATGAAAATCAGTATTTAAAATTGTTTTTGACCCAAACTCAAACACTAACTACAGGTACTGGCAGAAGATATAGCACTATCTCAACCATGGAGCAAGCCTAAAAATCTCATTATCAAGGTATTTTTTCCCCCTTTTATTTATAAATAGGTAGTCAAATTATATTCAAATTAATATACTAAGTAAGCTGTTATTAGCAAGGTTTATTTAAACCTTTCAGCTGCTCAACTTCAAGAGCTGTTTTTATTTTGGCTTCTTAATCTATCCAGTGTTATGGTTTATCACAGCATATCTACAGACCATCCACATATATATTTATATAGCAGTTAATTCATCTATATTAATTATTAAGCATCCATATCAATGTGTGGCTGTGTCATAAGAAATGAGCAAGGAAGCACAGTATTAGAGAAAAGGTAGAAAGAATGTACAAGTAACAGATTTTTCTGGTCCTTTGCAGATAAAATAGTTATGAGGAAGTGGATTGCCAAGGTAGTTTCACAACTACTCTTTTCTGTTAATCATGGCATGCCAGTAATAAGACATTTTGTTCAGAGATCTTCCAATTGATAGAGAAATGGATTCATGCTTTTCCTAAAGGTGTGTGAATATAAATATTAAAATTAGTCATGTAGTATTAAATACATATAATAGCTGTACTATATTATATAAGGATTATGTTAATTTCTAACAAATTTTGTCGATATAAACCCATGGTACTATGAAAAAGTGTTATTCATAAATCATCTTTGAACTGAAATGATTTTAAAAAGATTTTGCAAGTTCTTTATGACATTTTTTTTGTTAAATTCTTTCAGGATGGAGGCAATCACAACTCTCTATAGAACCCTTTGTTTTATCTGTGAATTGCCATGACATTATGGGAAAAAATAGTGGATTGGTTTCCTGTTGCATTGTCATGGTTTACATTCAGAGTAGTTTACATTCTCTTAGTCTAGTCTACCCTGTTATTTAACCCATAGTTGTGAGAGGGGATATGAAATGGATTCAAGTCTTTCTCAAGGAAATGTATTAAAATGAATACAGCAGACAAGGCCAGAAGTTGAACTAATAGTTGTTATGCTGCCTACACATTCCCAGAGTTGACAGTAGGAATAATAAATTATTTTGAATTACCGTATGAAGCATTCTCCTGCCTATATATTTTGGTTGAGACATTTCATCTTTCTGTTGAATTTTATGACTTTTTTGCTCAAATAATCAACGGTTAAGTACCTCAATCTTGGATGTTTTTTTTTGTTTTTGTTTTTTTAAATTTGTTTCTGAACAGGAATTTAAAAATATTTCAGTGAAAAATGCCACTTATTCCTTCTACTCACTTGGTTTGATATATTAACAATATTAATGTGTGACATAATATTCTGCAAATATTCTGTCAGCTGTTTAAAAAAATAAATAAAAAGGAAAACTTATTGCTCTTATCTATTAACCATCTTTAATCAATATTTAGTTTGATGCAAGAGTAAGAAAATTCAGAATTTGCCAAGTTTTTAAGAAAACTACACTATATTTCTTTCATAGGCACTATCATATTTATATACCAGGATGTTGTTTATTTATGCCATTTATGTGACATTTATTCGTAATACACATCACCATTTTGGGGAAATTAAATTGTATTATTAGGTCATCGCAAAAGTCTGTGTGATTAGAAAATTAAAAAAAAACAAAAAACAAACATCTGAAGGCACCAAGTCAGAAGAATATAGTGAGTGCTGGAGGGTGGGGTCCCATTTCAACTCTTTTTTTTTTAAACATCTGCAAGGCCTGTTTTGTAACTTACAGTCTTGCAGTATCATGGTGGAAAATAACATTTTTCTTGAATAGCCATATTGAAATTGGGGAGTTGGTCACAATTTTTCTTTGCAGTTATTGTTTCACCAGCTGGAAGATGATCAAAGTAAATTATCATGCTGCAATCCCACCAAAAAGACAACAACACCTTCGTTGGATGCCAGCCTGCTTTAGCCATATGTTCTGCACATTAACAATCTTGTTTCCAGCTCTGTGTTGAATGTTATCATAAATGATCCATTTTTCATCATGAAGGAAAAGAGTTGGTTTTAAGTTTGACACTGTCGTCCCAAGTATAAGGAGGAAGATGGATTCCTATATTCTTTCTTAGTCTCTGACCATACGCACACCTGAACCGTATGACGAACTCAAGAACAAAAGAAAAAGAAAAAAACCCCCCACCTGCAAGATTGCTCGTTTTATATCAGTTCTAACTGGCTGAAATTTGCATACGTTACACGTCCGTGACTCATAAATGGTCCAAGCTTTTTGTGGTGTAACATCAAAGATATCACTGCAGAAGCATGATAGATTGTTCTCTTCTGCCAGAGAATGTGGTACTCACACATTGAGTTTGTAATGAACCAAAGTCTCTTCAAATGGTGAAAGGTTGTTGAAATATTGATTTTCAAACTCTTAGCAAACTCTTCCCTCAAAATCTTTCATTTATTCCCCATAATGGCAAGCAGGTTGTCATCATTGATGTTGGAAGTCTGTTAGGAGTGTGGTTGACTTTTCAGGTTAGAAATAAGCCAAACTAATTGTTTTATAAACCTTCTGAAGGTTTTTTTTGCCACAGTTCACACATACTCCTTTTCGAAAATTCATAGAGTATAATATGACAAAAGTGAAACTTTTCATCCTCAATCTTTAACGCATTCATTTCTGGACAAAATGCCAACATTCAACAAAGTCTGGCTTGCAACTGAATGATGAAACGTTTCAATCTAGAACACACTAGAATCTGGCACCAAAACAAACACTAGTGACAAGTTACAATCACTTTATATAAACAATGAAAATCAGGCACAAACTTTTTCAATAATGTAATATTTTCAGTACAGCAAAAGTTGTTACAACACCTGCCAATGTAGGATGTCATATTGATGAAATATCTTGTCAGCTGTTCCAGGATATATTTCTCATGAGATGTTTTATCAGCCAATTCCAAGTGGATTAAGTAACTGTTTAGGAGACTAACTTGAATACCAGAAGCTACTTGGATTTTTTTTTTTTTTGCTACTTGGAGAAAAAAAAAATTCAAAGAATAATATCACTGGTAGATGACATTAACTTAAGCTTGTAGTTTTTATGAAGAAAAACTTTAAACTTTAAAAACTTTAAACTTTAAATTTATACAAGTTAAATTAGATTCAAATTATAGCAGACTCCTTATCGAAATATTCTATTAATCAGTTTCAGACAAAATAAAAATATTTTTATTGAAAATTAGTAAGATACAATATCTCTACTGAGTAGATACTAACTTAAAATAAGATTTAGGTTATAATTAATGGAGAAAGATCAAAATTACATCACATTTAAAACAAATATCAAATTAATAATCTGCCGTGTCATCTTTTAAACATACATAGGTATGTATATATATATATATATATGTTGTTGAAAATTTTATACTCTTCAAGTGACACTTTACAATTGAACCTATCTTTTTTCTGTTAAATATTCATGTACATTCTTGTGTTCACTGCTATGTCTTAACACCAAGTATAAATTAAAGTACAACATTAAAGTTGTAAGAATCAGAGTAAAAAATCTGAACCAAAGTAGTAAAAGGAGCCATTAAGTTTAGTCTTTGTTGTATGATGAAACTGAACTAGAAAAAGAAAAACATTTTTTATAAAATCATCAACTATTTTTGGAATATAAAATTTTGTATTGCTTTCTTATTTTCCTTTCCCTTTTCTTTGTGAAGGAGTTGAATATTTCATCCTCTCAACCATCTACAAAGTTCAAAAGCTACCATTTAACTAAATCAATGTATTTGAGAAATGAGCACTTTATATAAAAAAAAAAAAAAAAAAAAAACTAACAAAGTTAAGCAGGAAGGGGCTGTTGACTATCAGTTTTTTGGTCTACCTGAGCTAAACCTACATGTATAGCATTAGTAGTAATAGATGTTATCTATAGCACATAAAAGTTAACACTAACCACAAATAGAGGAATACTTTGCTGAATTTAGTGATTTCTTTAACCAAAACAAGTTTCAATGAATCTCAAGTCTAGAATAAAACTTGAAACCTGTGCTACTAGCACTTCGATATACCATTAAATAACACCTATAATAATACAATCAAAGTAAAAAGTATAGATCAAAGTACAGCATAATTATAGACAAGAAACTTTCTATTTTGAAAGACAATGTTGCAAGAAACTTTTGTATTTAAATAAACTAAATTTAAATTATTCATGAATAAAGCTGTATTGAAATTGAAAGAAAGAAAAAATTTTTTTCAATAAAAATTCCTCATTGTGAATAAAAACTTTTTTATCCTCCACTTCAAAGACATACCTGAGCTGTTTTTATTCTAATGATTTTCTTTAATAAGAGACAAAACACAATGGAAAAAAAAAAACACTTTTCTAGTTTCAAAATGATTCATTATCAAGTCATTATCTTTAAATGGTAATTTTATAAATCAAAATAAAAGTCGTCTGTCAAGTACCTTCTTCATAGACAATATTAAAAAAAAAAAAATAAATATACATATTCACTTCCTCAAATTGAATTATAAGTCCTGTATTAATTGTTACATTTCCATACATATTTCAGACACTAAACACAACTATTATGGGATAGATGTAGTATTATTTAACTACAGATAAAAATTTATATAATAATATATTGGATAGTGAAAAATAATTCAGCCACACAACTGTGGTATAAAAAGCTGTTATATTTCTGGAGGATATGCCATGTTAATCAAGGTCAGATATTTCCTCAAATGACTACAACTATGAAAAAATACATTAGCAATCTATTGGTCAATTTATTCATTTGATAAATTTGATGTACAAATATGATTGTTATTTATTCAAATATAGGAAATTATATTTACATCATACTTTATGTATTCTAAACTAAAATCTTATTTTAAATATATCTTAACACTTAATACAGATGTGGATTGACAAACAATGATACCAAATATAGGGTTAAAATTAAAATATGACTTGGAACAAGATGAAAAAAGGGTTAAAGAATGGAATGATTGACTAAGAGAGAGTGAAATTGCTTTTGATTTTGAAAGTATTTTTTCAAGCAGAGACAGCTTGAGAAAAGTGACTTTGCTCTTTTGAGGAAAAGATATTACAACAGAGGACATCTGGAAAAAGCTGGGCTAACAATTGATTGATAGCACTGCTTTAAAGTGGAAGTTATGAAAACAAGGATGAGCCAGAAAAGGAAGCCGATTGAAGAGATAATATTTGGTAATTTTTAAAGACAAGACAGAATTGAAAAAAAAAAAAAAAAAAAAAGATTTATTCCGAGCATCAAAAAGTGGAATTGGTAAACAAGTTGAGAAATAGAATTTCTTCATGTAATGACCCAGCTCAGAGTTCTTAAAGTGTGATAACCCTAACAAGATATGGAGAAAGCTGACCAGAGGAAACAACTGGTAAATTTCTGATTGTATGAACAAGACCAGACTGGGAAAAATTTGTTATGAGAAATTAAAATGATAATTCTAATTAATGACCAGAAACTAAACCATGCCATGCAGTCTGAAAGTCAGATTTGTCAAAATGACAACCAAGGTGACAGGTGTTGGCAAGATACCAAGAAGGATGGAGGAATTGCCTCCATCCATTGGGAAGTAATGGTACGAGGCATAAATAAGAGAAAGGCATTATTGGGATGGGTCAATACCTATGACTGCTGCTCATAGGAAAAGGGATCTCTCAAATTTGGGGAGATAATTAATTTTCCAAAGCCAGATGACAAAAAAGTTGTTAGAAGACAGGGGACACACCGGGTCCCCTAACCACATCAACCCCATGCCAGTCTTGAGTAAAAGTCAACATAAGCAGAACACTGAAGCAACCAGACACTACTTCCAGAGTCACCAGCCAGAGACACACACAAGACTGGACAGCAGGAGAAGCTACTGAATCCCACAGGAGGACTTGCTGCCAAAAAGAACTCCTGACTTAAGCCTTGTTCCAGACTTAGCTAAAATGAGCAAAGTATCATGATAGAATTCAAAGTGGGTATGGTTAATATTTTTGTACAAAGAACTATATAAACCACACAGAAAATAAACCCTGAAAAAATTCCTGTCTTTTCTCGATTTCATCTGCAAAGAACGTTTATTTTTTTCCTTTGTGACATAGCTTTGCCATGATCAAACCAACACTACAATTGCTGACGACTCTGATGGAGCCGGCTCCGACATCAAACAACACAATGTGGGATGGAGTGGGGTGCAGATTGGACTGACCAACTCCAACAGCCAGTGGCAGTATCGATCAGCATAAGAATTGGTCCAGAATCAACCGGCGAGTAGGGTCATAATTGATTTTGTATTATTTAAAGATTATCATCAATCCAATAAATATTAGATGTGTTGAAATTCATCTAAAAAGGGAACAAAGATGTCCTTTTCTACTATACTCTTTACATGTGTTAGTTTTTCAAAATAATTACAGTAAAGCTATTTTCAGGATTGGAAACCTTTAATTCCAGGACATATGATCAGTAATCCACTCCCACACGAGAATGTGTTTAAAAATGATATCAGGCATATGGATGACAATTTATTTTTTGGCAAAATAAACTTCTGAAAAGATTTTACCAAAAATATCTATAGATTTTCTCAGTTAATATAAATCATGAAGTATTATTAATTTTTGACTACAACCCTTCCCCCCAAACATTAATTTCAATTGACCTCCACTGCAACAAGTCAGTCTGACATTTTATAAGAATTTGAGCTTATATGAAATGAAAATAAGACAAACTTG
Organism: Acanthosepion pharaonis; assembly: GCA_903632075.3. Taxonomy (NCBI): domain Eukaryota; kingdom Metazoa; phylum Mollusca; class Cephalopoda; order Sepiida; family Sepiidae; genus Acanthosepion; species Acanthosepion pharaonis. The sequence continues at coordinate 30,121 of CAHIKZ030004425.1, read as the reverse complement.
CATCATCTTTTTCCATAGGAAACTAGTTTTAATAAAAGCAATGATGATTTTATAAAAAGGATATCAGTAGATAAGGTAGCATATATTCTACTATGAATTCCTCTGCTGAAGACAGTTTCAAATCCTGTAACGATTGGATTCCTTTTAAAATGGTCTCTGTTTCTTATGCTAAGTTATTAGTCATGTTCATGTGCTTTAGTTAAACTTTTTTTTCTATAGATATTTAGACAGACAGACCCCATATAACAATGCTGAGATTTAAAAGAACAAATATGTTATAAGTCAAGGGGTCATCAAACCTTTTCAACCAGAGACCCCCTTTTGTTTCTCTTCCATCCCCAGTGACTGCCATTTAAAATATCTTTGAACCTTAAAACTTGCACTGTACTAATTAAATAAACCAAATGACCTTTATAATCACAAACTATTTTTAGTTAGAGGTTTCAAAAAGGGGATTGTTATCTGAAAATCAACTTGGAACAATTTAAAAAAACAAAAAAAAAAAAAAAAAAGCAATGCTCAATGTTGCATTAAATAAGTCATCAAAATAAGTTTAAAGCTGCATGGATAAATGTAACTAAGGCTTTTGATTCTGTTGATTGTTGAGCTCAATGCCTTTCTTTCATCTGCACTGAAGCATACAGCATACATGTACACTAACTAAAATTTATTTCAGTGTCATTCACATACTGACCACTTAACTATCATCAACCCCTGGAACTCCCCACCAACCCCTGTTATAAGTAAATCATTTAATAGTAAAACTTTCCCAAGAAAATACATTTTTTCTTAAAATGAAAATTTGAATAATTATTTTCTTTAGGCTGAAAGAGGATACCAAGATTTCAGCTCTTGTAATCAGTATAAAGAGTTGGGTTAGGAGTTTGAAATTTTTGATGTGTGAGAAGGTGGCATCAATGCAATGTTAAAGATGTGAGTATTTTCATTTTAAAAACATGCTACATGTTATTTATAAGACACAACCATCTTGATTTGGTTAAAAAGAATGAAATCTACAGAAAAGTTTATTTAAACAAAAGAGTAAAGAGTCTTATACAATGAGACGAGTTGTAGCTGACAACTATACAAATCGTCTGATCACTATTGACTGGGTTGACATGGGGAAAGAGTAGGATGTCAGAAAATCTGAAACCTATAACAATCTGATGTGTGTGTCCTAGAGTATCAAACAGATGTTATTCCATGAAATGAACTGATATTTCATCATCCATATTCAAATCAGTATTTTGCAATATATTGGAATCTGTAATAAGTATAGAACAGTAACTAACTATTCCTTTACATCAAGTATCCTTGGCTGTTGGTTCTATTCTATGCCAACAAAACTGAGGACATTTTAAAAAAAGAGGAAAAAAAAAATTAAAATAGTTTAGATTGCTAGCCAACATCAAACTAGTGAATGAAGTTGTGGGTTCTATTTAATAAACAGGAAATTACAAAGACATGAGCAGTGCCAGACAACTTTTGTTGTAATAGTTTTATTATATTGACAAGACACTATTGATAATTTTAAAGTGTTTATATATTGATTTGATGAACAACTTGAAAATTTTAAGTATTTACTGTCAACAGTTTTATGATTAACATTAGGGAAAAATGGAACAGTTAAACAGAGTTCAATTCTACCCAAGGTAGTTTATGTTCAGTTCACACTAATGCCCTTAATCCATCTCTTCTCTTTTGTTATGAGTAAAGAGTTCATTTGCCTTCATTAGCAACCAGTCAAAGAGAAAGAAAACTGAATTCAAAACCAAGATTGGAATCAACTCCTCTTTAGATATTAGATGTGCAGCTTGCAATCCAACCCTGTAAAAACCTACTTGCTAAATTATGATTTTATCTACACTAATTATATTGGTTGGACATTGTTGTCCTCATTTATGTTACCATATTCACAACATTTCGGCTGTTGTACACTTCAGCCTTCTTCAGGTGATTGGAATTTTGAACTGAACCCTTTATTTCATCCACTGGGGCAGATTATTCTAGTTCCATGTGCCATGCCTCTTCTGGAACTCTCAGTATCAGGTGTCTTTCAACTCAACTCTCCAAGTTTTTGTTCTCAATTGTAGCCAGGTATTGAACTCACAACTCTGGGTGAAGTCTGTGGATTCAACCAATGCTTTTATCCACTGGGTCATGCGTCCTTGGAAGGGACACAGCACAGAGTTCACATATTAAAAGAAAACGAAAACTTATAATTCAAAACTGGTTGATTTAAATCTATCAAGACACACTTAATCAAATAATAACAACATCCCGCCAAAGCTGATTATGTTGTTCTTGATTAAAATATGGAAGACACTAAAGATCAATGCACACTATGCTGTCTCATCAAGCATAGCATTTAATACAACTAATTCTAAAAGATTGATTGTTAGTTTCAGGAACAGAAATAATGGGGAAGACATTTTGAATGAATCATTGATTGGTAGGATTTATAGTTACCTGAAATTATCTGACATTCAAGTACTTTTAATAAAGGGATAATAGTACTGCTAGTAACCAATAGAATAATTATTGTAATGACCTATTTTGCTCACCTTTCTTTCCACCTACTTATACAAAGTTATACCCATTTGCTATTAATTGGTGAGAAAGAAGATATATACATTAACCAATTCATGGTATATGACATATATACAGGTGTTTATTAAGCTTAGTTTGATCAGGCACAAAAGTCACAGATGTGGGCACCTACTGAAGATTAAACTCATAAGTAGTCACTGGGCTTGTGAGACAAGCTTGCTAATCAGGACTTCAGGGTTAGAAACAATGTATATGAATTATCGAAAAAAAAAAAAAAAAAAAAAACAGCCAAGTTCTGGAATAAAGTTTTTATAAGGATCATTAAAAGAGACTTGGAGTTAGTTAGGAGTATGCATTAAATGATGGACATTACATTTGTCAAATCGAATTGGAACGAAGCAGACAGAAGCACTCTAGTCTCACAGAGGTAACTGGAAGCAATGAAGAATAAGCAGGTATGTGTTGCGACTGGCAGCAGTATGGAACTGAGTCAGATAAGGCAGATACAGTGGACACCTCAGTGTAAAGTGAACAATTTACTTTGTCAAGAAAATCACTGTCTACGACGAAATAGGCTGTGAGATCTACTGTTAAATCCTGCCTGGAAAACTATCAATTGATCCAATGGCAAAAAGGGAAACTGGAGACAGCAGTTATATAGCATAGACTAGTGATGGATATCACCCATTATAGGGGGTGCTCACTACCTGACCCTGATAGATTGTGGGCCAAACCAGTTTACCATTTGGCAACTTCTACAAGATTTGGCTACTGTGATCCAGTGTATCAACTATCTTTTTTGAGAGGGGCCCACCTAAAGAGATCTTGACAGATAATGATAAAGCATTTAACAGCAGGAGTTTTAGAACATTTGCCGAGACATAGGGTGTCTGTCTGCATTTCCAATGTACATATACAGAATCTAGAAACAGCATTGTTAAATAATCACACAGATCCATAAAGTGGATTGCTGTCAGAAAGAGAAATGCTCTGTCCAGAAAGTGCTTTACTGGTACAACGCTATGCCAAAGGATGGCATCTGATTAACTGCTCTGGCTAATGCCTTGTACCAGTCTGAGTGAAAGGTATTGGCAAGATCCTTCTGCTGAAGCCTGAGTAGGATATGTACAAGAAAAGGGATGTCATACTAGTAAGGAGCTCATTGGGCAAAGGAATGAGTAAATGGGGGACAGGGACAGTGACCAGATTTGTGAGTCTCCAAGCAGATTATGTGAATGGAATGCCACACCATGTGAGAAACCTCTGCCCTTTTCCTCATATAGTGACCAATTCTATAGAAGATGAAACCACCATGTCAAGCAACAATGAGATGTACATATCTGTAATGAAGGGTAAAGATGACCATTCAACTGATGTTGACTAACCAATCGAGCGACACTAATGACACTGAAGGTCAGCAGAAGCAAGTGAGCCTGCCAAACCACTTCTTTGAAGAAGCAGCAGATGTAAAAGGCTGCCCCCAGCTGCTATCTGTCTGATAGTGAGAACAGAGTGAGAATTGTAGTGGGCACTGTCACCCCTGGCATAAGCGACGTAAGATCACCTGTGTTATGCGTAGGAGACTCAATCTGTGTGAACTGGGTGATGTCTCATGTGACTGGAAATCTGTGTAGCGATTTTGTTAGACACCATAAAAAAAAACCAACCTTTGTCAACACAGAGGAGTGACTTGAAGGGATGATGCTGGTATGACAGGAACAAATTTCAATAACTCAGCCACATATACTTAGAGATAATCAATTTTAGAAAACTTTACAATTTTAAAAAACATTAGGAAGTTGAAAGTTAAATAACGCTGATATCCACCTTGAATCTCATACCAAATAAGATACGAGATTCAACTGTTACAAAAGTAACATTAAAATAAAAATAAGATTAAAAATGATTAAAATCTTCATAAGGATAAGAACAACTGTAAATGTGTATTTTTTTTTTTTGCATGGGGTCAATTTTTTCAGTTATTTATTAGATTATTACTGGAAGATGAGATTTTACTAGTTTTATTTTAAAAATAAAAAAACAAATCATGTTAGTTAAGTAAGAGTGGAGAAAGCTATAGCATAATCATGCCAAATAAATATGGGATAAAAATACTAGTTTTTAACTTTTTTCTTATAAAACTTGCATCTCGTTAGGCTCCAGGGAGGAATGAGAAAAATGTTTTAAATGCCATAATTTAATACAGAAAAGTTCAATAAAATTAATTTTAGTTTTTGTTTGTTTTTTTTTTTTTAAATTAAGAACGAAAAATGTTACGTTTTTCTTAAGGTGGTCGTGGGGACTTTCACAGAAAAAAAGTTGACTCGTGCTATTTGCAGATATATTTTCAAAGAAAAGAGGTAGATGAAAGGCATTTCAACAAATGCCTACAAGTTTATTTCAATCTTGCAACATTTATGTCTACCGGAAATGAAATGAACATCATCTGTATACACACACACATTAATAACACATTTCAATACTTAAAGAAACCGGATCCCCTAAAAAAAACAAAAAAAAAAATCAGGTTTCAGTTTGACGTTGTATTTATATTGTAAACAGGACCCCCATTTAAAATAGAAAATTTATTGTTTTTCGATTCTGACAAATTGCCTGAGTAGTGGAAGTTCTTCTGAATAAGAATTATTCGTAAAAATATTTTTATAAAGAAATTACTAATTAATATTCATGTTGAAAAGTAAAGGATCATTTTTTTTTTTTTTATATTTACTATACATATTTTTTTGCTTCAAGAGTTATTTTGATTTTATACTGAAAATGCTTTATATTTTTTTTATACAGTAATACAACAATCTTGTTCTTTCCACAACTTAAGCTAATATTGTTGTAGTATTCGATTTCTTTTTTGAAAATGTTCTACTGCAATGTATCATTCTAGTCATATTTGTCAATAAAAATATTTGATTGTAAAGCTTTCTTTTCTGTTTATTTTTATCATTTTTTTTTTTTAAAGATTTTACATTAATATTACTTTCTACAAATAAAATACATAATTTTTACAAATTCTAAAAAATTTGCTGTGGTGACCTCATTTTTAAGCGGTCCACCAAGGCAATTTTTGCCTGTCCTTACTTAGGCTAAACTCATCGCCACAACACACACAATCCCTATAATAATGACACACACATACATTATGAATGCTGATTTTCAAGGCAGACAAATGATCTCCACCTGAAAACTTGACAATACTCTGCCTGAATTTACTAAGCTTAGCTTAATTTCATACAATAATTTGTATGAAATTAAGCTAAGCTTAGTAAATTCCTACTGCTCACATGTTGTAAATGAGTAGTTCACTTAAGAGAAGGAAAAAAACAAAGCAAAAAGAATAGATAAATAATTCTAATAAAGAAGAAAGTGAAAATTTTGATCTCATGTTGCTTGATTTGTGTAGAGAATTGGTCATGGTCAAATGGCAAAAGTGCCCAATAAAGAGAATTGACAGTTTCCTAAAAACAAAATATAACAGACAATATATATATGCATGACAAAATATGGTAAAGCAGTAGTAAGGGAAAAAGTTCAAAGAATGGTGCTAACATGCAAAAGGGATACAGACAAGTGATTGTAGTGTTCTGACTTCAAGACAAGCAAGAACAAAAAGATAAAAATATGGCAGATGAGAAGTGGTCTATTTTATTTGCTAGGAAGAAATCCCAGGATGCAGCTGTATGATTTCTCTATAAATATGTAGAGGAGGACGTTTTTGCAGTCATTCCCAAAAGGAATTGTATGGGGAATTAGTTTGGGATCTCATGGAGAGAGTTTTTTTTTGGTGATTGCGGTATGGATGTGTATTCTGTATAAATGTATGTATCCTGCATAAATATGTTTGTTTGGATCAGTTAAGTTTAGACCAGACTTTCCCACCCTTCTTTTTGGCCTTGTGCCACATTTGTATTTATAAACGTACAACAAATATTCATTTACATTATTCGAACTATTGTCCTCATCTTTGTCATCATATCTATCACAACGTTTTGGCCGTTGTATGCTCCAGCCTTCTTCAGGTGGTTAGAATGTCAAACTGAACCCTTTATTTCGCTCACTGGAGTAGACTGTTCTAGTTCTACATGCCATGTTTTTAATGGATGTCAGTTATCAGTTATCTCCTGTTAATTCCCCTCTCCAAGTTCTCCACTGCCTTAACCGGGTATTGAACTCACACTGTATGGGTCCTGTATTGGGTATCTAACCAATGCCTTTATCCACTGTGCCATGTGTCCTTGAGAACTTGGAGAGGGGAATTAACAGATAACTGATATCCATTAAAAACATGGCATGTGGAACTAGAACAGTCTACTCCTGTGAGCGAAATAAAGGGTTCAGTTTGACATTCCAACCACTAAAAGAAGTCATGAGTGTACAACGGTTGAAACGTTGTAATAAATATGGCAATAAAGATGAGGACAATAGTCTGAATAATGTAAATAGTGTACATAATACCTCATCTCAGAAATATAGACAGAAATATTCATATTCTCATAAGGATTTGAACTAACAATTTGCCGTGTTAAAATTGTATCTAATTAATTTACTTGATTTACTTATCCACAGTCATAAATAAAATTTCAAATGACAGGGTAGAATATGAAAATTCCTAGTCTTCTACATCCTTAAAATGATCTTTACCTCTGAACTTCTATTCCTGATGACAGCATTTGACTCAATAATCATCTTTCCTGATTTGATCCTATCAAGGAGACTAATTCTAAGTTGTTTCTCTAAGTAGATTACATCAGAAAAGACTCTTCATTTTTTTTTTATAGCATTCTAATGACATTGTACATTTTGATGGCTACAAATAAAGTAAACTGAATATTAGCCAAGAAAAACGGGTGATTTTGGAAGGAAAATCTAAATGACATATAGTGAATTCTGGGATGTTTAAAATAAGAGTTTTTTTTTTTTTTGTTAAATTCCTAAATATTTCAATTCTCAAATGATTTAGAAAACCAGAAACAGAGAATTTAACAAATTAAATGAATCCAACAAAAGAAGAATCAGCACTGTTCAGGCACCTAAGCCATATTTTTATTTTGCATACTCAATGTTAGCATTCCAGATTATTTATTCTTGGTCTAGTTGGTTTAACAATAACTATTTTTATTTTTTCCTTTTCTGGAAGAAACAGATTTCTCCTTTTTTCTTTCTCATGGAATACATTTTAATAAAGGCTGAAGAATAGATTGGCTAAAATGGCATGTCAACAACAGGAAGTATATATAAAAAATATTCAATTGTCCAATGTTAGGTTCACAAATATTTTTTTTTACCAGCCATTCAATTTTTTAACTGTTAGACTGCTTATAATTGGAAGAGGTGAAATTGGAGTTTAGATTCTATATTTTGGAAATTCATCTTTTATGAACACTTGCCTTAACCAGTCTATCAAAGCTGTTTGGATTATTCAGGGTTCTGCTCTAGTCTATCACCACTAACCTTTTCTTCTGAATCTCTGTGTGTGTATGTGTGTGAAAATTGACAATCCAAGTGTGTATCTTGATTAATTTCCTTCATTTTTTATTTTATTGGCCATCATTATGACAACTTGTCATATAAGATAGAAACAAGTGACAGCAACAAATGGCTGCTATATTCATTGTCAGTCATGAGAAAATATTGATAATATACAACATTGAAAATCAGTAGGAATGAACATAATGTCAAGAGACCAGATTATAAGTTTTAAAATTGTTGAGGAACCATTTGGTACATTCTAGAAGTTAAATTTAGATAGAAACCTAATGACTTCATGAACCCTTGTTTAGGGTTCAGGGCAAATGAATCTGCTATTAAAAAAAAAAAAAAAAAAAAAATAAAATTTACTTTAGAATAACAAAACAAAAATGTTAAAAAAATATCACTACACATGTCTCTTCGAGCAGTGTTAAACTAATATGATTACAATCATGTAGTGATTTTTAACATGTTTTGTTTAAATATCCTAAAGTAAATAATATTTAGCTCTATTCTGTATTGAGCCCTCTTTTAAATTAATGAACGAACGCAGGAATTATACGCCATTTGTTTTCATTTTACCTGAGATAATAAATAAATATGTATATTTTATCTGTTTATATGTTATTTCAAATAGATACAATTTATTTAAGTAAATGTTCAGTTTTTGTTTTTTTCCTTTAAATAGTCTTAATTAAATTTACCATCATTTGATTTGATGTGCTGTTAACCATTTAGCCACAAAGTGTCGGATTAGCAAAGTCTGAATTACTGTTTGTAAACAACAAATCTTTAACAATCTTTCCTGAATGATCATATCAGCTCATGAAACATAACTTAAACATAACTTAAACATTGACAATATATTATGAAATGGATTAAATCCAATAATTATTTAATATATTTTCTGTTTGTTATTTTTAATAGATACAATTTAATTAAATGCTGTTTGTTGTTATATATATAAAAATGTGTGTGTGTGTGTGTGTGTGTGTGTGTGTCTCTCCAATGATGGAAAAATTAAAAAGGCTTTATCAAAATCTGTTATTAAGAGAAAAGACCAAAATATTTTTAGTCGTTAAATTATATTTTTTAATCCTTTTTAGACCTTCCAAAATCTTGTAAAAATCAAATAATTGTCAGATTTTAATGAAACTTTCAGGATTTATTAACGAATGAATAAAATTATTTTAGAATTTTTTTTTTCTATTTTAAAAATACATGTTACTTCCAACTTATGAAATTGAGAAATTCATTTTTATAGTTATTTAGTTACATGTATATATCCTTAGAGATTTTAAATCATTTACTTTTTTTTTTGTGAAACAGAGCCTCCAGTTACAGAATATCTGCTATGAATTGTAAAATAAAAAATGCAATAAAACCAAGACATTATTTAATTAGAAAAGCTTTTAATTGCTTTTATGAACAAGATATTATGGATATTAAAGTTTTTTTATTTTTTTTTTTTTTAATTTTTATTAGAATAATTTATAAAATTTAAATCTTGTCAAATTCTATTTTAATTTGTACTGGTTAAGTGATATTGTCATTAAGTAAAAACTATATTTTCTAATCATCAGTGAACCCTCCCCACCCCAGTATTTTAAAAATAATTTTGAATTTTTTTTTTGTGTGTATAAACATGCCAATTTTTTGTAAATATGGACATCCATACATGACATTATCAGAAAATAAGACAGATAACTTCTATAGTAAGTACTTAAAATTCAATAAAACATTAGCTTATGGAGAATATGTTTCCTATTTTTTTTAAAAAAATTATATAAAAAAGGTGCACATGTTATATCATGTAATTTTTATGGATATGTTCACCAGTAGAAAAAAAATTAGTTAATTTTTCAAACATCAGGTTGTCAACCCATCATAAAAGAGACACTTCAGTATTAAAAAAGTATTTTAAGCTAAAAGTAATATTTGTTTTAAATCAGATTAATTAAACTTTAAATAAGCTAATCTTCCTCAAATAGAGTTTCAATAAAGTATTTTATTTTTTAAAGATTCTTTAATAAAGAGAGTTATAAATATGGCTAAAATCAGCAATCAAAATATATATGTGAACATTGAAGTAAACACTCAGAGGTGATAGACTGTTTCACAGTAAATGCAATACTCGGGTTGCCTGATGATTGCATTTTTAGCAAGAAACAGTGTCACCTCTAAGTGTTGACTTCAATGTTCACTTTTATATTTACATATGCTCTATCTCTGATATTGAGCAATTTATCCCATGAATAGAATATACCTTAAAACTTTATATATATAATATATATATATATATATATATATATACACACATACAAGTATACGATTGGTGTATACAGAATAAATTCCAATAACCAACAAATGCTATTCTTAAAAGAGTGCTCAATACACAGAGCAAATACAATTATTTATTTGAAAATTATAACAAATATGTTATAAAATCACTACAAAAATAGCCATTTTGTTTCAACACTTCTGGTGTCTTATCAAGTGATGGTGTTGAATGTAGAATAAAGAGTTTTAAAAAGTTCAAATCAATCAAACATCCCTCGCTAAGAGGAAATGCTGTTACATAAGCTTGAATGACCAATCAAAATACAAGTATACGAGAATTCAAAAAACTTGACAATGAACTAAGGTTATAATAATTATTTAATGCTTTAATGTTGGGGGGGGGGTGTTTGATTGATTTGAACTTTTTTAAAACCCTTTATTCTTCATTCAACACCATCACTTGATAAGACACCAGAAGTGTTGAAACAAAATGGCTATTTTTGTAGTGATTTTATAACTTATTTATGTTATAATTTTCAAATAAGTAGTGTATATATATATATATATATATATATATATATATATAGAGAGAGAGAGAGAGAGAGCATGCAGAGGGTTTTCACCTTGGTTGGCAGCCAGTCTAGGACAACCAGATTCAAAATCAAGGCAATCAAAAAACACAAATTTCCCAAGTACAATTTATGGTAACACAGTTTACAGAAATTAAAAAAAAAGATGTGGAGAGCCATGGTCGCCTTCTTGAAGAGATGGCACTTAGAGATAAAAAAAAAAAAACTAAGAATAAATGCATACTTTTTTTTTTTTTTTAAAATGATAAAATTTGACATTCATAATAATTGAATAACTAAGATCCTCAAGGTGGCATATATTAATTAATTTAAAATATGGTTTTTTTCACTACACAGTTCTAACCATATTTCAAAAATGGAAGCTAAAAGCTTCGAATTTAATTTTGTAATTAAAGACATTAGTAAAGTTCCATTTCATCCTCAAGCGAATATCTTACTGTTCTTTCTTTTTATTTATATGCGCATAGAATAAAAAAAGTTATATTTAAAAAAAATTGCGTTTACCATAGATTTTAAAAGGCATTTTCAAATTTAGTTTATAAAAAGAAACTTATGTACGTTAAAAAGTGGTACCCTGATAAAAAAAAAAAATTTAACGTCTACATTGAGGAAAAACTAAAGTATTTTCTGAATATTTTTTCAGATTTTTTAATCCTTCTTACTTAATTATTCAAATACTTTGGTTCTTTTTTAGTCAATGAAATTAACTCTTTATTATTTTTTTTTAATTTCAACAGTGTAAAATTTAACTTCAGGTTTTTTTTTTTTTTTTACAATTTACTTTTAAAACCAATTTGTGAAGGTCACTTGCTAATAAATTTTAGTTACAACATTCAATAATTTATTGATTCTATTAAAAGAAAAGTCGGCAGCATTTATCCAACAATAAGACATTTCTTTAAAAAAATGCAAATTTAAATTTTAAAAAATCGATACATTTAATTTTCTTAAAAAAATTATCACAAGAAAAAAAACTTGTTTAGAGGTTTTTTTTGTTTTTTTTTTTTTTAGGAATCAAGCTTTTTCTTCATAACTTAAAGATTGTTAATGTTACACTTACTTAAAGCTGTTTTTTTTTTTAATTTTCTTTTAAAGCGGATAAATTTCATTCAACAAAGATCTCTTTCTGCCCCACCGTTATGTCGGACACTTTTTTGGGACTTTTGATATAAAATACCTTAACTTTTTGTTCTGTTATTTACTTTTTATGGTCAATAATAAAATATTTCGATTACATATTAAACACCCAATTTACCCAAATTGTACCTTTTTCATACCATATGCACTAACATTGTATGGAAGTTAAAATTCCAAGAAAAGTCTTTGCACAGTTTACACACATTGTTTGTGTATGACAAGTGTTTTAAATTAAAATCATCGATAGTAAAAATCGAATTTTTCCATTTTTAGTCAGGAAATCTTGTTATTTTTTTAAAGTTTACTACTATTTGTAATAGAAAATAAATAGAAACTAGAAAATAGTGTTTAGTTTAGCAATGGATAACTTCAAATGAAAAATAAATCTTTAAAAAGGAAAAAACTTTATAAATTACGAGTAAAAAATTTCAGTGTTTTTGTTTTGTAAATAAAGAAATTTGAAAAAAAAAAAAAAAAAAAAAAAAAAAAAATCAAATTAAAGACCACCGACTATATTTTTTTTTATTAATATACTACCCCCCAAAAAACAATCATTTTTCTTGACAGATGACAATATGTTCGGAAGCAAAAATGTTGTTAGAGAAACATGAAAGAAAAAAAAAAAAAACAACAAAAACTGATCGTTTAAAAGAAAAAAATAATAGCTCAAACTAGTAATTTAATAAAAAGTAAAGCCTTTAGTAAAAGTTAATTAAATTTAGTAACTAATTGATTTTTCTATTTAAATTTTAAAGAGAAAAACAAATTAGAAGCAGAATGTCATTTTAAAAATTTTATAGCAACGCTCAAGGTGGAAAAGGCAATTTTTATTTTTATTGTATTACATTCTTATCAACGATATTTATTTGTATTTTTGTATTGGATTTAAAGCTATATTTTTAAAAAATATTTAAAATGGGTAGATTTAATGAATTTATTCAAGTGAGTAAGGGTCGATGAAAAATTATGTGATCAAACTGAAAGTGTGAATGATTAGTGAAACTAGTAAGAAGCTGTAAACAGTGATTAAACAATCAACAACGTACTTATTGAAAACTTCATCGAGTTTCGATTTTCGTTCCTCGTAGGATATGTCTTCAAAATCTTCTAAATCACCAAGAAAGACTTCTTTATGAAACTTCTTATTCAAATGTCCGTCCTGTTCCATTTTGATGCCGTCCAAATGGTCAGGAGGCGCCAACCTGTCCACCGAATCAACCATTGGAATGTCCAAGGATTTTGCCATGGCAGCCTCAAAAGAGCTAAACATCAATACAACCACCAAACCACAACACAGAGAATCAATCATGTTCACACTGCTCAAACAAGAACGAATTATGCCAGTGTTCTTATTGTTACTATTGTTTTCAGTTGGCTTTCGTAGCTCTGATTTTTTCAACCATCTTGTCTCCATCATTGTCAACGATTTTTTTTTTTTTTTTAATCTAACAGATTTTTTTTGTACTGTTTAAATAAATATCTACGTAGAGAGCCTTTTAACGGACAGGAATATAGAAATGTTGCAACAGCTGATATTAATGTCCAGAGAAAAGTTTACTCAGCATATTTTTGTGTTTTCTGCAACGTGTCACTTTTGTAATAAAAGCTTTTATTAAATACCCAACAACTCCCTGACATGTTTTCCCAAAACCCCAGTTGAACTTCCGGTCTGTTTTGTTACAAACAACTCACACCGATTCAACAGTTAGTCAATGCACAGGGAAAAAATAGTGCACACTTTAAGACTATTATGAAATATCTTTAAGCAAAAATTGATCGAAGATAGAATAATATTCTAATTAATTGAATATTTTAAACTTTGTAAGCTTATACTTTATATTTCTATGGGATTAATGCTCTAACTTGTTGCCGATTGAGGGTCTACTGCGTATTGATAAGTTGTAGTAGTTACCCACATGAACAGCCGGTGGAAGTTTAGTCTTGAACAAAATGTCGGACGTTAAACAATCTCCTGCGTCAAATCGTACTTTTAGCAAAGTGGTTATTACTTTGGAAAATATTCTATTACCTGAAGATCGGCTATCGCCTACACCATCGATGCAAGATGGTTTGGCTTATGAAGTAGAGGTCGATCTCCGCATTATTGGATGTGAAATGATCCAAACTGCTGGGATTCTTCTGAAACTACCTCAGGTATGTTGACGCCATTTTGTATTTTAGCTGTCAAATGGAGAATGTATTCGCAAGCTTTGCGTTTCGATTTTCTTCATCTCCTCTTACTTAATTAATCCTATCTTTTACATTTCACAAAATCTCATGTTTTACTTGGTTTTTTGTATTTTGAAATAGGTTGCGATGGCGACAGGTCAAATGCTGTTCCAAAGATTTTACTACTCGAAGTCGTTTGTTAAACACAACATGGAGGTTAGTTGAGTAATTTCTGACTTTTTTCGTCTTTCTATTTAATTTTTACATTACTGTATCTTCTAAAAATGTTTGTGAAGTATGTCCTTAGATTTTAATGGATAAATAGTGTTTTGAGAGGCCATGCTATTCAATCTAACATAAACGGTAAAAATGTCTTTTCCAAAGATTTAAATTTTTTTTTTTTTATAGTTTAGACGAATATTTCGATTGGAAGCCATTTTGAATTATTCTCTTGGTTTTCAATTTTAGTTTTTCATATATTTAACATTTTTCATTATTTTCAATCATCACTGATCTGTAATTAGATCTTGTTTACACTTGATAACGTATAATTTTTTCGTTTGTCTCTTATTTATTTATTTATTTTTTTTGTAATCTAATTATTTAGATTCAAATTTCTTTCGCCCCCATTCTTGTTCATTTTTCCGTTAACACTTACCGTGAACATTTTTTTTTGTCCGCAACTTTAATTGATCCAATAAGACTGTGTATACTCAGTAAAACTTTCCCTATTTTAGAAATTTGGTGGGGGGGGGGCTTTTAGATTACGGTCAGTAATTCTGTACATGTTGAATTAGAAGCGATTTAAATGCTGTGATCGCATCTATTCTGGAGCCAACTCTGGCTTTTTTTTTTTAAAGAACAACAAAAATTTTATTTGAACATTTCTTCCATATTTTTATTTTTAAGATTACAGCCAAAAAACATCCTAAAATTACGTTAAAGCTCCAATTAAAAAGTAAAAAGAAACATTCTCGGGAGATTTTATTTAAAATATCTGATAATTATAATTTATACATCTGATTATATCCCATTTTTTAAGTGGATGATCTATTCTTGTCTATTAATCCTAAAATCTGGCAAAATCGAAAGATAAGTCATCCATTTCTTTTTTTTTTTTCTTTTTTTTACGTCTGTAATTTCTCTTTAATTCATAATTTTCTTTTGAATCGTAAAAGCTAAGACTAAAAACAAAATTAGTCAAATTTTAAATATTTCTGGAGGTATGTGATTAAGAAAAAAAAAGCTTAAGTGTAGTAAAGTGAGTCAAGAAGAGTTAAATTGCTGTGTCATTATTCAATATGGCTTCTTCATGGGATTGGTTGCTTATTTTCTTTCCATTTTTATCAAGACATCATTTTACCGAATCGAGTTCTTTTTGTTTCTATTTCCACTTTCTATAATTAATAATTTAATAAATGAAACATCTAAACTTTTAAAGTTACTTTTTTTAGTATGATTTCTTTGATTTCATTAAAAGATCACTTTCTAATGTATTTGGAATCTTTTTATTTTATAAACCTGTTTAATTGGGCGAGTTGTTCTGTTGATTATTGATTAGATTCTAAATTCTCTTCATAGAACAATCTTTGAAGCCTTTGTATTAGACTGGTATTAAGAATTTAAAATGTACTTCACAATGAACAGTAGTCGTAGGAAGTGTGTGGAATTGAACCATGAATCAGGTATGATTGCTATGTTGTTACAGGTAGTAGCAATGGCTTGTATGAACCTGGCATCGAAAATTGAGGAATGTCCTCGAAGGATTCGGGATACAATAAATGTCTTCCATCATATAAAGCAACTACGAAGTGGAAAGTAAGTATCATTTGATTTCCTTCAGCTAATCTGAAATTTCTCTTTCAGATCTGAAATATTGTCAGCTGAAATAAATAAAAAAAAAAAAAAAAAAATTCATTAAACTGTTTTGCGGGGTTTGAGACCGAGCCCCTCCACCCCCCTGTTTTTTTATGAGGCTTTTTTTTTTCTTAACAACCGATAGGGTTAGAAAAATAAACTTTTTTTTTTTTTTCTTTTAAGGAGTTTCAAGTGAAATATTAAACGACTTTTCGGTAACTCCACCGGCCGATCGTTCCTTCCACCAGTTTAATCACTCAATATTAGTGAAAGGGAAATCATCTTCTAATGACAGATTTTCACCCACAACAAATTGTCATTGAATCTCGGCAAATTTTTCGTTTTTTTTTTTTCTTTCTTTCTTTCTGTGTAGATTGGCATTTACTAGAAATTCTTCAAACCTGTCAGTCGGAAAATTATTTTTTATTTTTCTTGCGGGAGGAATAATAATAGGGCTACTGTCAAAAACGATCCCTGATTTTATTTTATTTAAACATGTCAAGTTGCTTACGTAATTGATGTGTACGACTGGTATTATTATTGGTGGGCCCTTTTTCGGAGGCACTTGTGAAAGAAAAAAGTGTGGCATAATAATAATGAACAATGGATATAGATACATTTATTAATCTAGGTACCTCCAAATAAAAACATTTTTTTTTTTTTTTTTTTTTAACATGCTAAAAAATTTCTTGAACCAGTTAGGTACCTCCACTAAAATCGCAATACCTAAGTAAATTTACTTATTTCCAGTAAGCAAAATAAGTTTCAAACAGAAATTATATTGATTGGAATCAATATTTTCATTTTTTTTTTCTTAATACAATGTCTTTGATATATTTATATATAAACTGAATTTTCAATACCTAAAGTTTAAAATGAATTTTTAAAAATAAAAAAGCATGAAGATTTCATTTTTAGCTTTAATTGAAAGCTAAATGATTAAATATACTATTTCCAGTAAGTAAAATATTCTGGTTTATTTAAAATAGAAATTATATAAATCGGAACATTTTGGCCGCTTTCAGAAAATCTTACAAACGGCCATTTTCTTAATTTTAAGAAATTTGTAAACAATTATCGGTTTTAAAAATCTTCCAAAAATAAAACACATTTGTTACATGTTATTAGAGTAAAATTAGCAAATTTAAAGTTAAATTAATCTGTTTTGAAATAAACATTATTGGTGGCATAAAAAGTAATATATGAGCATTTGTTAATGACGAGTCCTGTTTTTCTTATCTTTATTGAGGTTCTGAGGTGATGACAGCTAGTATAGATGACCAGAATGGACTTAAATTTACGAAATCTAAGTGAACGGTTTATATATATATATATATATATATATATATATATATATATATATATATATAAACAAATTAACATTTTCAGCAATTTAATATTTTGACTGTTACATTTCAAGATGCTTGTGAAATTTTGGTTTTGTTTCTAGGTTAAGTTTACTAACTTAAACAAAAGATTGAAGTATTACCTAAACTAAAATAAATGCATAAAATAAAAATATTTAGTGAAATAGTAATTTAAAATAGAACTTGCATTGAAATTTTGAAGTGATGATTTGCAAAGACGTTAATGATGAAACAGAATTCGATAATGAAATTGAAAGAATTGAAGAGTGCCAAATCACATGACCATTTAAGGGATAATATCATTTATGGCTTACCACTAAATATTTTTTAATCGTTTTAAAAATATTTGGGTACAAACAACTCTCATAAGCTTTTCAATTTTTGATTCATAAAATGTACTTTTCATTTAACAATATCACCAAATCGCCACTTTGAAGTAATGCAGAATTTTAAATGATTTTTTTCTTATAAATAATTTATAATTTTTAAAAAATGAAAACAATTTTGTTTATCAAAGCAAGTAAAAGCTTTTCTAATTCAATATCATAGTTTCTATTGCATTTCTTATTTTACAATTCAGAGTAGATCTTCTGTGAAAGGGGATTTTTACAAAAAAAAATTGATTTACATTCTCCAAGGACTCCTGCTTTTAACTAATAATGGTTTTATGATCAAAATTTAATTTTTTTTTTTTTCCTCTTCCTTTTTCAAATGAAAAATAATTTCATTTGTGAATAAGTCCTGAAAAAAATTTTTTTTTTTTTTGCTGGAAAAAGACCAATTTCACATAGTAATCTTTAGCCTACTGCTGACGAAAAAAAGATTTTTAACGAGAGCTTTGAACATGCTAGAAAGGATTAAAAAATTTAAATAATCAAAAAATATTTTTTTTCCTCTTAATAACAAACAAAACATTTTGATGATAAAAAGTTTTTCATCAACTTTGGTGCCTTTTTTGTCATCATACTGTGCTCTTTAACAAAAAAGACGAGGTATCTAATTAAATTCCAAGCTAATAGATTAAATTTGATATTACAAATAAGCAAAATATTGTATTTAAAAAAAAAAAAAAAATCTATAAATTCTTCCATATATATGATTGATCTTTCAACACAATTCTCTATTAAAGAATACTTTTCTGAAACTTTGAGGAAATTTAACTTTAAATTAAAACTAAAACAAGATTCAAGAAAGATTTAAATTTTTATAAACTCATTTTAAACCTTAAGTATCACATTTCTGTGGAGTACCTCCTTAAGTTAATCTGAATTGAAACAAATATGACTTAGTTTAGAATATCACAGAAAAGCATCTTTATCATGAAGTGGATGTTTGTGTTTATATATTTTAACTACCCAGTAATCTTAATTTAAAATATTTTACAAAATCTCATTGAATTTTAGTTACTTTGTGTATAAATAATCATACAAAGATGTTTGATTTCCAATAAATTTTTCTGTTGTTCAAAAGTTCTTATTGTCTGATAATGTATGTATATTTGTATTTTAAAAAATCAATGCACAAAAAATTAGTTTTAAAATACTGTTGGTTGAATTGTAGTGAGCTTTTCCATTATTAGTAAACAATTTTAATAATATATTACTTCAAATTAATACAGAAATTTGACTTAAATTCTCCAGGGACATGTACTTAAGCAAACAAACATTAAATAATACATAAGGAATTTCTCAATTTCATAAATTTAGTTGGGTGTAACAGATGTAAAATAAAATATTTTTACAGTTTCTAAATGTTTTTCAAAAATAATTTTATTCATTTCTGAATAAGTTGTAAAAGTTTCATTAAAATCCAATAATTATCTGGTTTTTGCAAGAATTTCCAAAATCAGTGTTTTTTTTTTTTTTTATGATAGATTCTTAAGATTTCACCTAAAAATTTAAGGTTCCCTGTTGATGCAATAAAAAAAAATTTACATGACAAATTCTTTGATCTTACCTGTTTGCATTTTCTTTTTCTTTTCTTTTTTTCCTCCTCTCTCACTCTCTCAATGAATTTTGGGCAATGCCTATATTTATCTATTGCTTGTTTAAAATGTTTTTAATGAAAATTGCATAGAAATGTATATCCTTTTTACTTAAATGTCTGAGATGCAGTATCTGACAGAAATTCCTTTCATATACCTTCCACATAATGGTAAGACAATAGCTAGATGGAAATAGTTGCCATTATCTTCCCATTATGTGGGAGGTGTTTCTGCCAATCCCTATATTTTCTTAAAATACCACTTCCAGACTTAACTATTTATAATTGGGTGAACCAGTAAAAAAGTTGTGCTGATATGAATGTATATAATAAAAAGTATTAATTACATAGTCTGGTCGATTTGACTTTATATTATGAACAGGTCACCCTTCTAAATAGGTATTTTTTTT
Organism: Acanthosepion pharaonis; assembly: GCA_903632075.3. NCBI lineage: Eukaryota > Metazoa > Mollusca > Cephalopoda > Sepiida > Sepiidae > Acanthosepion > Acanthosepion pharaonis. Next base: position 10,297 of record CAHIKZ030004425.1, on the reverse strand, counting down.
TTTCTGACAAATTTCTTGCTTCTTGAGCAATGTCTAATGTAGTTACCTCTACTAATTTGCTGAAATAATTAGCCTGTGAATTTTTTTAAAAAGAAAATGGCCCAAACTTGATAGAAACTAAGTTTTATTGTCTTTCTTTAACAAGACAAAAGTATCTTTTGGTGTTGAGATATATAATTAATCATGAAAAGGTAATTATACAAATAATTAATTAGCAGTGTTTACCTGGAATGGATGGGGGAAAAAAATTATGCCCTGAGGGTGAAAATCTGACAATAATTTAAACAAGGATTGCGTTATTCAATGCATTATTAGTAAGTTAATGGCTTATTAAGCCAAGATATTTAGCCATTGATTACATTAAGATTATTAATTTTTGTATAATTACCTATATATATATATATATATATATATATAATATATATATATATATATATATATATTCTTGCAAAAATCTAATAGTTGCCCGATTTTCGGGATCTATTCACAAATGGATGAAATTATTTTGGATAACTTTTTTTTTTTTTTTTACCTCAATTTCAGAAACTCAAATAAAATTTTTAATGACTATTACTTAAAAGCAACTCTTTGGAGGCCTAGTCTTACTGAAAACCTCCTGAACCATAAAAACTATAAAGCTAAGACATTTAATTAGAAAAGCGTTCAATTGCTTTTATGGTTGATATACAATGGGCACTATTGTCTGTCTGTTTTTATTAGAATAATTTTTTATTTTTTTTTTCCTCTAAATATCTTAATTCAGTTTCAATGTTGTTACAGTTAGGGAATATTAAGTAAAACTATATTTACTAATTGTAAAATTTATTACAATTTACAAACCCTGTGTATTTTTAAAAAATAGTTGGTTTTGTATGTATATAAACATGCCAATTCTTGTAGATGACTATACATTATCAGAAAATAAACGATAGCTATAGTAAATTTAAAGCCGAAGTATCTAAAATTCAATAATACACTAGATTATGGGGAAGTAGTTTCCAAATTTTTAAGGTTACTGAGTGCTTAAAATTATCTATAAAAGGTGGTCAAATTTTATATATATATATATATATATATATATATATATATATATATATATATATATGAGATAAACTCTGGAACATTAGATAAACATCAAGCTTTCAATACAAGATTAAACAGCTACTGGTGTGTTAAGAAAATGCATTCCTGTGATAATTTAAAATTATAGTAAATGATGTTTGTAATCAGATAAATTGTACTTTAGATACTTTTATTCCTCAAAGTTTTAGAAAAGTTTTTTTTTTTTTTTTTACCTTTTTAATAAAGAGAATTACATGCTGATGTCAGGTAGTTAAAAATGGTGCTAAAATTATTAATTTCAGCAATTTCAAAACTAACTTCTGATCAATTTTGAAATACAACAAAGTATTGGAAATATTAAATTTAATTAGCTTGAAATTTAAACTAACATAAAAAAAGATAATTCATTTTAAATCTTAGATATTGCAAATCTGGAGGTACCTAGTCTGATGGGTGCTAAGCTACAAAAATTGTTTACCCCCATACCTCTTTATAAGCAAACAAGTTGATTTAAGTAGTTCCCAAAGTTTGACTAGAATATTAAGTATTTATGCTATTGACAAAATTTTATGAATTTAAAATACATCTTTTTCTAAACACTTAGGAATAATTTCCTTAATGCTTATGACTATTATCCTATAGATTTTGCACATCTTCTAGATTATATTTAGTGAATCATATCCATCCCTTTGGAGGATTGCTATCAGATGTTGGCTTTTCATGTAATTTGAAAGTAAAGATGATTTACATGGATAACGTGGCAGACCATCTATCAACATTGCTGGAATATAGAGTAAGTAACAGGGTCTAAACTTTTTATCATTAAGACTAATATTTAAAATTTAAATATTCTATCCTATATATTCTTGGACTTTCTACATCAATATACTTTTTCTATGGTATGTGAATTGATTTTGAGTGATCAGATGATTGGTCACTTTTCTCTTGCATGTTTTGAGTTTTTGTAATAGCTGAAAGTCTATATATAATTTGATTCCACTCGTAACAATTCTTAAACCTTTGCACTACTGTAAATCTGAATAACACATTGTAGTTTGGGAAATCTTTCACTTTGTAAAGTGAATCAACTTCGATGAATCTGACAAGTGCCTCTTCAGATAAATTGGTATATAATTGCAGTATTTGGATCTGTTATTGATTTTTATGGTATTAATATATGTATTGCTTTAACTTTGTGCAATAATTATGTACTAGAGATGAATCCATATTACAAAATTTTCTATTAGTGTTTGTGCACAATGTTGTACAAGGACAGAAAACCTGTCTATGATATTTGGTCATCAAATATGGAAATTTCTGTAGAACATGAAGCTTAGTGTTCAGTATGTTTCCAAATATTGCAGCAATATTGCACTCTGAGAAATATTTACTAAAGTATTTATTTTTAAAGATTCAATAGCTTATCTGAATTGAAAAATAGTAATTTGGGAAGATATTGACGTGACAATTGTTATTGTGACGCCAATATTGCAATGTTTTTAGACGCCTGTTCTTTAAATGAATTAGTTACTCATTGTATTGAGCATCTATTTTTATTAAATAAACTAGGTCTAGGTTAATGATAAATATATATTCTCTGTAGAAAAAGAATATATGCTCCTAATTATCACTTGAATTATTTTTTTAACTTCTCATAATATCAGCATCAGGTAGACTCTCACTGGAATATTTCTTCTATAATTATGTATTGAATGTATTTTTAAATCTATTTTTAGTAATGTTTAGCAGTTAACTAGGATTATTTGAGAATTATCAGATTAACTGACATTAAGTTTATTGTAATTCTTGAACTTCTGGTACTTTTTATTTCTTACTAGTGACAGAAATTCTTCAAGATTTCCTGTATAATCAATCATTAATTAAAAACTTTTGAATATGCTTTCCTTTTGACCATGAATTATTAAATGCTGTTATATAAACACACACACACACACACACACACACACACACACACACACACACACACACACACACTATATGCTTTTTTTTGAAATAACTGATCATTTTATTGCCTGTTAAGGTTGGAAAAAATTGTCATTTTCTGATTAGATTTTCTTTTTTGCTGCCTTGCACAGCTCTAAATGGAGTGGGAATGATGATACCTGGCTGTTCCTGTGTGGTCATGGGCTAGAATCGTCTCCTGATCCACTGGGCTTACCTGGCTCATGAACCACATCCTAGACACCGTGGTTTGTATCATACTGCTTATCTGGCAGAACAGAACTGTGATGTATTTCTTTCCAATTTTTTCCCCTCTTTTATAACTTTTTTTTTTTTTTTTTTCTTCAATTAAAATTTAAATCCCCCCCCACCATGTTGGAGAATCATTTTCCATTTAACTGATAATGTCTTACATATAACTTGTCAAAATTTGGAAAAGATGCTTTCACATTCAGATCTTTTTATCTGGGATATTTGTAGCAAGCACTAAAATATTCTAATTTGTAATGCCTTTGCGCTTTTAATGCTTCAAATATTTCAACTTTAACTTTTTAAATTTCTTAAACATCTTGAATTTGATTACATCTTTAATTTTGTATAGAATGTAATGTTTTCATTTTGTCTTTATAGTTATCACCCTTTTATGTGATTTGAACATAACTGAATTGAAATCACTGAATTCACTTCAAATTCTTTTGCTTCAATAGATTATTTTTAAAACAGTTGTTTAAACATAGCATTTTTAATGTTGAAGTTTTTCATTTAGAATGTTTCAGTTAAGTAATTAAATTAATGCTTATATTTCTGAATGCTGTATAATTTCTATTTTAAAAAATGTTTCAAATTGTTCATGTTATTTTTTTTTAAAGCTTAATTCTTCTTGAACTTTCTAGCACCACTGATAATTATGGCTGTTCAATGTATTATCACTATCATTAGCAATGGGTTTCATAAATATTAATAAGGTGCTCATTGTACCTACCTGTGTCCAGTTTTATCTGAAATTAAAAAAAAAAATCCTTATCTATATTTGAAAATGTAAAATATTTTTGCTCAATTCTGATACTATTTTTCAGAGGCCTGGTAAGTGATATAAATTGACTGATTGTTTTATGTATCTGTGTATACTAGTAGAATGAAATTAAATTCAGAACATTTTAATGATGGGGGGGTTGTTTTTCATGAAAACTGGATGAACTACTTGAAATGGAAATCAATTTCATATCAAACATTTCTCAGTCAGATTCAACTTCATTTTGTTACTATTTTTGCCTTTCCTAACTCGCTTGTCTGACAGGCATCAAAGGATAAAGTTGGTAATGTTTTAGTATATCCCCCTTACTTACTATCACTCTACAGTTTACAGTATTTAGGGACCAAGTATTACAAAGTTGGGTTGATAAAAAATGGGTAGGGGGCAAATTTTATCCTTTGTTTTTCCTATCACACATGGAGGTTTGTTTAAAATTTCATAAAATCCAAATTTTATGGATTACACTTTGTTTTTGTTTCCAAAAATATTATTTTAATTTCAAAGTGACAACTGATAATGTAGCATGTCTCTCGATTTTGTGGTGTTACTTTTCTTTAAGTTTTTCACTTAATTCTTATTTAGGATTGTAGAATTCTTTGTCCCAGAAAATCATTCATGTTAGATTAAGGTCTGAAGTATGAGGTATGAAAGCCTATCAAGCTAGACCAACTTGTCCAAAGGGTGGATATTCCAGCTAATAAAATTTATCTCCCCTTTATTTTCTTGTTTTAACATATTGTTACACTTTCTCACTAAGTATTATAATGAAGCCAGAACAAATCTATACTATACAGTGAAAGGGATTCCCTGAAACAGAAAATTGGTCCCTCTAATAATGCCATGTTGTTTACAGCCTAATTTATTTAATGAATGACTTGAATTTTGTTCATCATATACAATCTCAATTTGACAACTTTTATTCTTAATGTTTAACATTTCCTAGCCATTTTGATTTTTCTTTTTTTTTTTTTTTTTTTTTTTTTTTTTTTTAACACTATAATATTCTGTTCATTGGTGTTTAATTTAAACGTGATTTTAATTTCTGGTAATGTTTAATAACTTACTATCAAAACTAATGAAAACATGAAAATTTTCCTGTTAGGTATTAAACTTGTATCGTTCATTGTTATTTAGGGTTCATATATCAATATTTGCAAGTGTGTTTTTTACTGGATGCTCTGGAATGTTTTAATAGTGATTTTTCTGGTTGGCTAAGAACTTTATAGGTCTGATTTCTAAAGTTTTGTCAAATATTTTCTTAGACAATTTGTAACTTTGTCTATCTCCATCACTGCAGGAGTTATTTTCATGAAAACAGGGCTGTGATTTTTTTTTTTTTTTTTTTTTTTTTTTTTTTTTTTAACCTCTCAGCTTGGTTCTCTAGTTTATAAAGAGTTTTTTCTCTCTCTCTCTTCCTCCCTTCAAGAGAAAAAAAAACATTTTGTATCTTTTGAAGTTTTCATAGATTTGAAACAGCACTGTTCTAATTGTAGGTCGGTGATATGAATGGTTGTAGAAGCTCTGGGATAACTGAGCTGCAGGGCACCTGCAAGGCTGTCACTAGTTTGATCTTCACTGGATTCCCCATTAATATTAACAAGCACCCCCTGCCTCTTGTAGCCATGAAAATGGATTGTAATCAGAAAAAAAAAATCTTACAATATTCACTTAAAATTACAGTATGATTTTAATTTTCTTGTCACTTGGTATTTGGTAAAAAAAAAATTTTTTTAATGTTGATGTTTGGCCTCTTCATTTAGCTTAAAAATATTTTTTTGCAGTAATTTCTATTACAATTTGAAAGTCATTTGTTGTGGCTGTGTATATCTAAATACCATGTCTTAGAAATTTAGTTTTTATTTTACAGGTAAGAATCCTTGTTCTATAAAAGTGAAGCACGACCATTCAAAATTGATACTATAAAACATCTTAATTGAAATAAGAACTCATTGCAAACACTGTTTGTTGTAAGTTCTTATTTGAATTATGTTCTCAATGATTCACTTTTTTTCTTTGACACATTTCTGTAAACATTGATTTAATCTACACTGTCTGAAAATGTTATTTTGCTTGTTTGTTCCTCCACCCCACCCCCAATAGTGAGTAAAAGTACAAAATTCTGTTTTTAATGTAATCCCCACTTACAAATGATCACTTGCTGAAAATTCTAATTTTTCCAGAAATATTAAGCTGTTAATAAGATTAATTTTTACTTAATATTTAAGTAAAAATTGGAAAATAATACAAGTGCATATTAGTATATTTGGGTTTAATTGTTGCTTTAAATTGCAGTTTTCTATTTTCCAATCATTAAATCTTTGGAGCCTGTCTTTCTGTGACTGTTGCCACCAGTTTGGACATGGAGACCTTATTGGCTTTTTTTTTTTTTTTTTTTTTTTAAGTTGAAGCTCATTGTTAATGCATGAAGCATTTTGAATCGGCCTTGAGATGAGCTTTGGATGCTACCAAAAGCGGCCATGACACAATTACCTAACTCCTCCTTATAGCTGTCATGGGATTTCATTGAATTTTAAGAAATAATTTGTTCCAAGCAATTACAAATTCTTATCTACTTAAAGAAAAATTTGCTACTATAAATATCATTAATTCTAATAGTAAACAATGGAAGTAGGACACACACACACAATACCTGAAGTGAAACTTTCCTTCATCTTACAATGTATCCCATTTATATAACAATTATCATGGGAAATATCAAGATACTCATTTGACATGCAATGCTAACACCAAGAAAATCCACAACTGACAAAGGCTTGGGAACCGGTGGTTTAAAACTGAAAGAACAATTACTTTAGCAAAAAATTTGCATTCTAGCTTTTTATGCCTCTCCCCTTTGGCTTGATATAATGAATTCTAAATTTCAGATATGGGCTGTAAATTTCTCTTGCAGAATTTTACAGGTGATGAAAATAAGTAGTCTGCTTTTAAATTTAACTGCCCAGTCTGTAGCTTACGCCTTCCTTTTTTTTTTTTTTTTTAGTGAGAAAGAAATGCTTATTCCTCCCTCTCTCTTTTTCTCTCCCCCTCTCTCTTACATTTACCAGTTTTTAGCAGTTTAGATTCTTGAAGTAATAGTATTCTTTATCAAGTACTGAAATGGACTGCTGCATTGGTTTGGTCCCAGTTAAATGGTCAGATAAATGTTTTTTGTTTTTTTTTTTTTTTTTGTTATATTTATCTAGTTTATATCCTGGCCAAAATATTAATTGGTTAAAGTGACTCATTTGTCCATGATTTTAAATGAGATTCTGCTAAAACCCTTTGAGAATTTTTTAAATATTATGTAATTTTAATTTGTGCTTATTTCTGATTTTTATCTTCTCTTATACAGAACCCACATGACAGACTTTTGTTTGGATTTGAAGCATTGGATCATTTGCATTTTCTGATTACAAATACTAATGACCAGTTTTTGTTATCGGTGGTGCTAGAATGATAGGCTATGGCTTTTAATTTGATCACCCTGTGGTGTATCAGTTTTTTAAAGTTTTTTTTTTTTTTGCTACTTAACAGGGTTAAAGAAAAAAAGACAAAATCTATCTCCAAGGGTAATAGATCTGTTCACTGTGAAAGTACTCTTGTTGTTGTTGTTCACTACTACTGTTCTCTTGATAATTTGAAGCATGAAACTGTTTTTTCTTATCTTGATTTTTTTTTTTTTTTTCTTTTTCTTTTTCTTTTTTTTTTTTTTTTTTTTTTATCAGTTAAATGGATTTTGATTCTTATCTTCACAGTTCTCTAGTTTGGATGCCGTGCAAGGCAGCTTTGAGTTATGAGCAATGCAGTTTAGCAACACATCCGCAGAAAGTGGTTTTCTTATCTTTTCAGGACTATTCATTCTATGGTGCTTGACCAAAATTATATAAACTTAAAGAATCAAGTTATCAAAGCTGAACGACGAGTATTAAAGGAACTAGGATTTTGTGTGCATTTCAAGTATCCGCACAAGGTAGGTTAATGGCAATTTTTTTTATTTTTTCATGTGATCCCCGTTTAAGACTTAATCACTTAACTGGTTGGCTCAGTGTTTCCAGCATACATTACGAGAGTCCTTAAAATCAAGTATTTAACACCCCCCCCCCAAAAAAAAACTGGACTTGCACGAAATCTGCAGATTAAAGAATAAAATTTGATTACTTTTTTCTTTTTTTTCTTTTTTTTTTCTTTTTAAATAAACAAAACTTAATTGTCAAGTTTGAAATTTCAAATATTACTCTTTTGTTTAATATTCAAGCTTGTAATATTCTATTTTCAGATGATTGTCATGTACCTACAAGTGTTGGAGTGTGAACGCAATCAAAAGCTTGTGCAGTGTGCCTGGTAAGTTTCTTATTTTGTATTACTATAATGGAACATTTTAATTGAGCATAACTTTCATTTATGCTAAATGACTTATAAAAATGTTGATTTGATTTTTCCATTATTTTTAATCCCCTCTGGCATCTTCCATTTTTATTAAAATTGCAATATGTAGCTATTTCAACAGCTTAGTAAATAAATAACTTGTATGAATGTTGTTCCTCTGAAAACATCTAGTTTAGAAAAATCTTGGTCTGACTTTTCTGCATTAATACAAAACCTGTACATAGTCTCTTGATAAAATGAAAGCGTCATTTTTTGTGTGTGTGGCATTTCTTTTTAAATGTTTAATGTGATTCCTCTTCCAGTTGTTTGGATGAGTTTGCATTTTATTTTTAGCAGGTTAATTTTTTTTTTTTTTTTTTGTTTGTTTAATTAAAATGATAAACTTTGATCTTAGTTTGTGCCTGCTTATTTTTCCTTGACAATTTATTGACAGGCTCCCATTTAAATTTGTTCCTCCTACTCTACACTTTTTATATTACTATTAATCCCTTCTCATGTAATAAAAAAAAAAAATTATCTTTGAATTTAAGTGACATTGATTGCTTTATACCCAACACAAGCATAAAACACTTTCAGGTTCAGGGATGAATTAAATGTTAGCTTTTTTAAAAAAAAAAATTGAGACTGGATATTTAGCAGCATATTTTAATATTGATTTTCTTTTTTATCTGCCCAGCTGAAATGGGCAGAACTTGCTATGAGCCATCCTAAAAGACTCGGACTTCTGCCTACCACTGCTTGAGAATTCTCAGGAAGTGTTGAAATCCAACGAATGGTACTACTACTACTACTACTTACCACAACCACCACCATCATCATCATCATCATCATCAGTCATAATGACTGTCAGCGATACCAGCCTTCAGGTCTTCATCAAGACTGCCAGGGATCCCACCAGTTTCTCCTGTTGTTGCTATTACTACTTGTTCAAGCAGTGATGATACAGGATTATTTTGTGCTATTTATGGCTTCTTGTTGACTCATTCAGCCCGTACACTATTATTGCCTGCTGAAGGCTTCCCCTCTTAAGCTCCATCTGCTTCATGCTAGTTTTCACATGTAAGAAAAAAATTGATATTGTGACCTATAGTTTTTAAAAATATGAACAAATTAAAGAGTATTATATCTTGTTCAGTAAAAGTTGATAATTTTCACCCTAATTTAAAACATTCTTGGTACAGCATACAATTTTAAGTATTTTAACTATGTAACAAATTTTTATTTCATTTGTTTTGTATTTGTTGAAATGAAATCTTGAATATTCTGTTTTTATAATTTCTAAATATTGTAGATTATCTGAAAATTAGCATGAAATTACCCTCTGCTATAGTTGTTTGGTTCATTTTAGCTAGAAACCTAATAAGTGGGCTGGATGTGTTAGCATGTTAAATTTTGTGTGTTATGTGCAGCATGCTGTGAATAAGCAATTTGTGAGCAAATATTTAACTTCCCTGAACTTGAAGTGTTTCGTAACTTTCAAGAATTCCTAGAGTAATATTTAATTTTAAAGTTATACAACTCCTATTGCACCTTCCTCACACAAATACATATATAACATATCCCCAAATTACACTTGACCTGTTGATTATTCACTCTTCCTGTTTTGCACAATTCATTGTCCACTGGTCAGTCACTCAAATCACATCACCCTATTTAGACCATCATTTTCCTTTTATCTGCAAAGTTCTCGGTTGCTTCCAAATTTTCTCTTCTGATAGTTTAACCGAGAAGGGAAGAAACCTATCATCACACTTTATTTATTTTTTTTCTCTCTCTCTCTCTCTCTCTCTAATTTAAAATATTTTAGCATAGCCTTGTTCTTTTAGTGCTGTTCTGCAGATTTTTGGTAATAAA
>CAHIKZ030004424.1:0-54573 GCA_903632075.3 Acanthosepion pharaonis | reverse complement strand
TTTTTATTGGAAATCGCAATTCGCTGAGTTGAATGCAGTGCTTCCTTACGCTGCCTCAATGAATTTTAATGAAAATAATTTCGAACAAGTTTTAGATGAGGGTTTTGGCTTTCCTAATGGCACATTAAAAAAGGTCAAGGCAACTATAAAGCACCGAGAGAAGGGAAATATACAGTGATCACCCACTTTTAGTCCACCGCATTTTTATTGGAAATCGCAATTCGCTGAGTTGAATGCAGTGCTTCCTACGCTGCCTCAATGAATTCTAACGAAAAATAATTTCGAACAAGTTTTAGATGAGGGTTTTGCCTTTCCCTAATGGCACATTAAAGAAGGAAAGGTAAATATAAAGCACCGAGAGAAGGGAAATATACAGTGATCACCCACTTTGCGTCCACCGCATTTTTATTGGAAATCGCAATTCGCTGAGTTGAATGCAGTGCTTCCTACGCTGCCTCAATGAATTCTAATGAAAAATAATTTCGAACAAGTTTTAGATGAGGGTTTTGCCTTTCCCTAATGGCACATTAAAGAAGGGAAAGGTAAATATAAAGCACCGAGAGAAGGGAAATATACAGTGATCACCCACTTTGCGTCCACCGCATTTTTATTGGAAATCGCATTGGAAATCGCAATTCGCTGAGTTGAATGCAGTGCTTCCTACGCTGCCTCAATGAATTCTAACGAAAAATAATTTCGAACAAGTTTTAGATGAGGGTTTTGCCTTTCCCTAATGGCACATTAAAGAAGGTCAAGGTAAATATAAAGCACCGAGAGAAGGGAAATATACAGTGATCACCCACTTTGCGTCCACCGCATTTTTATTGGAAATCGCAATTCGCTGAGTTGAATGCAGTGCTTCCTACGCTGCCTCAATGAATTCTAATGAAAAATAATTTCGAACAAGTTTTAGATGAGGGTTTTGCCTTTCCCTAATGGCACATTAAAGAAGGGTAAGGTAAATATAAAGCACCGAGAGAAGGGAAATATACAGTGATCACCCACTTTGCGTCCACCGCATTTTTATTGGAAATCGCAATTCGCTGAGTTGAATGCAGTGCTTCCTACGCTGCCTCAATGAATTCTAACGAAAAATAATTTCGAACAAGTTTTAGATGAGGGTTTTGCCTTTCCCTAATGGCACATTAAAGAAGGTCAAAGGTAAATATAAAGCACCGAGAGAAGGGAAATATACAGTGATCACCCACTTTGCGTCCACCGCATTTTTATTGGAAATCGCAATTCGCTGAGTTGAATGCAGTGCTTCCTACGCTGCCTCAATGAATTCTAATGAAAAATAATTTCGAACAAGTTTTAGATGAGGGTTTTGCCTTTCCCTAATGGCACATTAAAGAAGGGAAAGGTAAATATAAAGCACCGAGAGAAGGGAAATATACAGTGATCACCCACTTTGCGTCCACCGCATTTTTATTGGAAAACGCAATTCGCTGAGTTGAATGCAGTGCTTCCTACGCTGCCTCAATGAATTCTAACGAAAAATAATTTCGAACAAGTTTTAGATGAGGGTTTTGCCTTTCCCTAATGGCACATTAAAGAAGGGAAAGGTAAATATAAAGCACCGAGAGAAGGGAAATATACAGTGATCACCCACTTTGCGTCCACCGCATTTTTATTGGAAATCGCAATTCGCTGAGTTGAATGCAGTGCTTCCTACGCTGCCTCAATGAATTCTAATGAAAAATAATTTCGAACAAGTTTTAGATGAGGGTTTTGCCTTTCCCTAATGGCACATTAAAGAAGGTCAAGGTAAATATAAAGCACCGAGAGAAGGGAAATATACAGTGATCACCCACTTTGCGTCCACCGCATTTTTATTGGAAATCGCAATTCGCTGAGTTGAATGCAGTGCTTCCTACGCTGCCTCAATGAATTCTAACGAAAAAAAATTTCGAACAAGTTTTAGATGAGGGTTTTGCCTTTCCCTAATGGCACATTAAAGAAGGGAAAGGTAAATATAAAGCACCGAGAGAAGGGAAATATACAGTGATCACCCACTTTGCGTCCACCGCATTTTTATTGGAAATCGCAATTCGCTGAGTTGAATGCAGTGCTTCCTACGCTGCCTCAATGAATTCTAACGAAAAATAATTTCGAACAAGTTTTAGATGAGGGTTTTGCCTTTCCCTAATGGCACATTAAAGAAGGTCAAGGTAAATATAAAGCACCGAGAGAAGGGAAATATACAGTGATCACCCACTTTGCGTCCACCGCATTTTTATTGGAAATCGCAATTCGCTGAGTTGAATGCAGTGCTTCCTACGCTGCCTCAATGAATTCTAACGAAAATAATTTCGAACAAGTTTTAGATGAGGGTTTTGCCTTTCCCTAATGGCACATTAAAGAAGGTCAAGGTAAATATAAAGCACCGAGAGAAGGGAAATATACAGTGATCACCCACTTTGCGTCCACCGCATTTTTATTGGAAATCGCAATTCGCTGAGTTGAATGCAGTGCTTCCTACGCTGCCTCAATGAATTCTAATGAAAAATAATTTCGAACAAGTTTTAGATGAGGGTTTTGCCTTTCCCTAATGGCACATTAAAGAAGGTCAAGGTAAATATAAAGCACCGAGAGAAGGGAAATATACAGTGATCACCCACTTTGCGTCCACCGCATTTTTTATTGGAAATCGCAATTCGCTGAGTTGAATGCAGTGCTTCCTACGCTGCCTCAATGAATTCTAACGAAAAATAATTTCGAACAAGTTTTAGATGAGGGTTTTGCCTTTCCCTAATGGCACATTAAAGAAGGGAAAGGTAAATATAAAGCACCGAGAGAGAAGGGAAATATACAGTGATCACCCACTTTGCGTCCACCGCATTTTTATTGAAATCGCAATTCGCTGAGTTGAATGCAGTGCTTCCTACGCTGCCTCAATGAATTCTAACGAAAAATAATTTCGAACAAGTTTTAGATGAGGGTTTTGCCTTTCCCTAATGGCACATTAAAGAAGGGAAAAGGTAAATATAAAGCACCGAGAGAAGGGAAATATACAGTGATCACCCACTTTGCGTCCACCGCATTTTTATTGGAAATCGCAATTCGCTGAGTTGAATGCAGTGCTTCCTACGCTGCCTCAATGAATTCTAATGAAAAATAATTTCGAACAAGTTTTAGATGAGGGTTTTGCCTTTCCCTAATGGCACATTAAAGAAGGAAAGGTAAATATAAAGCACCGAGAGAAGGGAAATATACAGTGATCACCACTTTTATTTGCGTCCACCGCATTTTTATTGGAAATCGCAATTCGCTGAGTTGAATGCAGTGCTTCCTACGCTGCCTCAATGAATTCTAACGAAAAATAATTTCGAACAAGTTTTAGATGAGGGTTTTGCCTTTCCCTAATGGCACATTAAAGAAGGTCAAAGTAAATATAAAGCACCGAGAGAAGGGAAATATACAGTGATCACCCACTTTGCGTCCACCGCATTTTTATTGGAAATCGCAATTCGCTGAGTTGAATGCAGTGCTTCCTACGCTGCCTCAATGAATTCTAACGAAAAATAATTTCGAACAAGTTTTAGATGAGGGTTTTGCCTTTCCCTAATGGCACATTAAAGAAGGGAAAGGTAAATATAAAGCACCGAGAGAAGGGAAATATACAGTGATCACCCACTTTGCGTCCACCGCATTTTTATTGGAAATCGCAATTCGCTGAGTTGAATGCAGTGCTTCCTACGCTGCCTCAATGAATTCTAACGAAAAATAATTTCGAACAAGTTTTAGATGAGGGTTTTGCCTTTCCCTAATGGCACATTAAAGAAGGTCAAGGTAAATATAAAGCACCGAGAGAAGGGAAATATACAGTGATCACCCACTTTGCGTCCACCGCATTTTTATTGGAAATCGCAATTCGCTGAGTTGAATGCAGTGCTTCCTACGCTGCCTCAATGAATTCTAACGAAAAATAATTTCGAACAAGTTTTAGATGAGGGTTTTGCCTTTCCCTAATGGCACATTAAAGAAGGAAAGGTAAATATAAAGCACCGAGAGAAGGGAAATATACAGTGATCACCCACTTTGCGTCCACCGCATTTTTATTGGAAATCGCAATTCGCTGAGTTGAATGCAGTGCTTCCTACGCTGCCTCAATGAATTCTAACGAAAAATAATTTCGAACAAGTTTTAGATGAGGGTTTTGCCTTTCCCTAATGGCACATTAAAGAAGGGAAAAGGTAAATATAAAGCACCGAGAGAAGGGAAATATACAGTGATCACCCACTTTGCGTCCACCGCATTTTTATTGGAAATCGCAATTCGCTGAGTTGAATGCAGTGCTTCCTACGCTGCCTCAATGAATTCTAACGAAAAATAATTTCGAACAAGTTTTAGATGAGGGTTTTGCCTTTCCCTAATGGCACATTAAAGAAGGTCAAGGTAAATATAAAGCACCGAGAGAAGGGAAATATACAGTGATCACCCACTTTGCGTCCACCGCATTTTTATTGAAATCGCAATTCGCTGAGTTGAATGCAGTGCTTCCTACGCTGCCTCAATGAATTCTAACGAAAAAAAATAATTTCGAACAAGTTTTAGATGAGGGTTTTGCCTTTCCCTAATGGCACATTAAAGAAGGTCAAGGTAAATATAAAGCACCGAGAGAAGGGAAATATACAGTGATCACCCACTTTGCGTCCACCGCATTTTTATTGGAAATCGCAATTCGCTGAGTTGAATGCAGTGCTTCCTACGCTGCCTCAATGAATTCTAACGAAAAATAATTTCGAACAAGTTTTAGATGAGGGTTTTGCCTTTCCCTAATGGCACATTAAAGAAGGCAAAGGTAAATATAAAGCACCGAGAGAAGGGAAATATACAGTGATCACCCACTTTGCGTCCACCGCATTTTTATTGGAAATCGCAATTCGCTGAGTTGAATGCAGTGCTTCCTACGCTGCCTCAATGAATTCTAACGAAAAATAATTTCGAACAAGTTTTAGATGAGGGTTTTGCCTTTCCCTAATGGCACATTAAAGAAGGTCAAAGGTAAATATAAAGCACCGAGAGAAGGGAAATATACAGTGATCACCCACTTTGCGTCCACCGCATTTTTATTGGAAATCGCAATTCGCTGAGTTGAATGCAGTGCTTCCTACGCTGCCTCAATGAATTCTAATGAAAAATAATTTCGAACAAGTTTTAGATGAGGGTTTTGCCTTTCCCTAATGGCACATTAAAGAAGGTCAAGGTAAATATAAAAATCGCACCGAGAGAAGGGAAATATACAGTGATCACCCACTTTGCGTCCACCGCATTTTTATTGGAAATCGCAATTCGCTGAGTTGAATGCAGTGTTCCTACGCTGCCTCAATGAATTCTAACGAAAAATAATTTCGAACAAGTTTTAGATGAGGGTTTTGCCTTTCCCTAATGGCACATTAAAGAAGGTCAAGGTAAATATAAAGCACCGAGAGAAGGGAAATATACAGTGATCACCCACTTTGCGTCCACCGCATTTTTATTGGAAATCGCAATTCGCTGAGTTGAATGCAGTGCTTCCTACGCTGCCTCAATGAATTCTAACGAAAAATAATTTCGAACAAGTTTTAGATGAGGGTTTTGCCTTTCCCTAATGGCACATTAAAGAAGGTCAAGGTAAATATAAAGCACCGAGAGAAGGGAAATATACAGTGATCACCCACTTTGCGTCCACCGCATTTTTATTGGAAATCGCAATTCGCTGAGTTGAATGCAGTGCTTCCTACGCTGCCTCAATGAATTCTAATGAAAAATAATTTCGAACAAGTTTTAGATGAGGGTTTTGCCTTTCCCTAATGGCACATTAAAGAAGTGAAAGGTAAATATAAAGCACCGAGAGAAGGGAAATATACAGTGATCACCCACTTTGCGTCCACCGCATTTTTATTGGAAATCGCAATTCGCTGAGTTGAATGCAGTGCTTCCTACGCTGCCTCAATGAATTCTAACGAAAAATAATTTCGAACAAGTTTTAGATGAGGGTTTTGCCTTTCCCTAATGGCACATTAAAGAAGGTCAAGGTAAATATAAAGCACCGAGAGAAGGGAAATATACAGTGATCACCCACTTTGCGTCCACCGCATTTTTTATTGGAAATCGCAATTCGCTGAGTTGAATGCAGTGCTTCCTACGCTGCCTCAATGAATTCTAACGAAAAATAATTTCGAACAAGTTTTAGATGAGGGTTTTGCCTTTCCCTAATGGCACATTAAAGAAGGTCAAGGTAAATATAAAGCACCGAGAGAAGGGAAATATACAGTGATCACCCACTTTGCGTCCACCGCATTTTTATTGGAAATCGCAATTCGCTGAGTTGAATGCAGTGCTTCCTACGCTGCCTCAATGAATTCTAACGAAAAATAATTTCGAACAAGTTTTAGATGAGGGTTTTGCCTTTCCCTAATGGCACATTAAAGAAGGGAAAGGTAAATATAAAGCACCGAGAGAAGGGAAATATACAGTGATCACCCACTTTGCGTCCACCGCATTTTTATTGGAAATCGCAATTCGCTGAGTTGAATGCAGTGCTTCCTACGCTGCCTCAATGAATTCTAACGAAAAATAATTTCGAACAAGTTTTAGATGAGGGTTTTGCCTTTCCCTAATGGCACATTAAAGAAGGTCAAGGTAAATATAAAGCACCGAGAGAAGGGAAATATACAGTGATCACCCACTTTGCGTCCACCGCATTTTTATTGGAAATCGCAATTCGCTGAGTTGAATGCAGTGCTTCCTACGCTGCCTCAATGAATTCTAACGAAAAATAATTTCGAACAAGTTTTAGATGAGGGTTTTGCCTTTCCCTAATGGCACATTAAAGAAGGCAAAGGTAAATATAAAGCACCGAGAGAAGGGAAATATACAGTGATCACCCACTTTGCGTCCACCGCATTTTTATTGGAAATCGCAATTCGCTGAGTTGAATGCAGTGCTTCCTACGCTGCCTCAATGAATTCTAATGAAAAATAATTTCGAACAAGTTTTAGATGAGGGTTTTGCCTTTCCCTAATGGCACATTAAAGAAGGTCAAGGTAAATATAAAGCACCGAGAGAAGGGAAATATACAGTGATCACCCACTTTGCGTCCACCGCATTTTTATTGGAAATCGCAATTCGCTGAGTTGAATGCAGTGCTTCCTACGCTGCCTCAATGAATTCTAATGAAAAATAATTTCGAACAAGTTTTAGATGAGGGTTTTGCCTTTCCCTAATGGCACATTAAAGAAGGTCAAAGGTAAATATAAAGCACCGAGAGAAGGGAAATATACAGTGATCACCCACTTTGCGTCCACCGCATTTTTTATTGAAATCGCAATTCGCTGAGTTGAATGCAGTGCTTCCTACGCTGCCTCAATGAATTCTAATGAAAAATAATTTCGAACAAGTTTTAGATGAGGGTTTTGCCTTTCCCTAATGGCACATTAAAGAAGGTCAAGGTAAATATAAAGCACCGAGAGAAGGGAAATATACAGTGATCACCCACTTTGCGTCCACCGCATTTTTATTGGAAATCGCAATTCGCTGAGTTGAATGCAGTGCTTCCTACGCTGCCTCAATGAATTCTAATGAAAAATAATTTCGAACAAGTTTTAGATGAGGGTTTTGCCTTTCCCTAATGGCACATTAAAGAAGGTCAAGGTAAATATAAAGCACCGAGAGAAGGGAAATATACAGTGATCACCCACTTTGCGTCCACCGCATTTTTATTGGAAATCGCAATTCGCTGAGTTGAATGCAGTGCTTCCTACGCTGCCTCAATGAATTCTAATGAAAAATAATTTCGAACAAGTTTTAGATGAGGGTTTTGCCTTTCCCTAATGGCACATTAAAGAAGGTCAAGGTAAATATAAAGCACCGAGAGAAGGGAAATATACAGTGATCACCCACTTTGCGTCCACCGCATTTTTATTGGAAATCGCAATTCGCTGAGTTGAATGCAGTGCTTCCTACGCTGCCTCAATGAATTCTAACGAAAAAAATAATTTCGAACAAGTTTTAGATGAGGGTTTTGCCTTTCCCTAATGGCACATTAAAGAAGGTCAAGGTAAATATAAAGCACCGAGAGAAGGGAAATATACAGTGATCACCCACTTTGCGTCCACCGCATTTTTATTGGAAATCGCAATTCGCTGAGTTGAATGCAGTGCTTCCTACGCTGCCTCAATGAATTCTAACGAAAAATAATTTCGAACAAGTTTTAGATGAGGGTTTTGCCTTTCCCTAATGGCACATTAAAGAAGGTCAAAGGTAAATATAAAGCACCGAGAGAAGGGAAATATACAGTGATCACCCACTTTGCGTCCACCGCATTTTTATTGGAAATCGCAATTCGCTGAGTTGAATGCAGTGCTTCCTACGCTGCCTCAATGAATTCTAATGAAAAATAATTTCGAACAAGTTTTAGATGAGGGTTTTGCCTTTCCCTAATGGCACATTAAAGAAGGTCAAGGTAAATATAAAGCACCGAGAGAAGGGAAATATACAGTGATCACCCACTTTGCGTCCACCGCATTTTTATTGAAATCGCAATTCGCTGAGTTGAATGCAGTGCTTCCTACGCTGCCTCAATGAATTCTAATGAAAAATAATTTCGAACAAGTTTTAGATGAGGGTTTTGCCTTTCCCTAATGGCACATTAAAGAAGGTCAAGGTAAATATAAAGCACCGAGAGAAGGGAAATATACAGTGATCACCCACTTTGCGTCCACCGCATTTTTATTGGAAATCGCAATTCGCTGAGTTGAATGCAGTGCTTCCTACGCTGCCTCAATGAATTCTAATGAAAAATAATTTCGAACAAGTTTTAGATGAGGGTTTTGCCTTTCCCTAATGGCACATTAAAGAAGGTCAAGGTAAATATAAAGCACCGAGAGAAGGGAAATATACAGTGATCACCCACTTTGCGTCCACCGCATTTTTTATTGAAATCGCAATTCGCTGAGTTGAATGCAGTGCTTCCTACGCTGCCTCAATGAATTCTAATGAAAAATAATTTCGAACAAGTTTTAGATGAGGGTTTTGCCTTTCCCTAATGGCACATTAAAGAAGGTCAAGGTAAATATAAAGCACCGAGAGAAGGGAAATATACAGTGATCACCCACTTTGCGTCCACCGCATTTTTATTGGAAATCGCAATTCGCTGAGTTGAATGCAGTGCTTCCTACGCTGCCTCAATGAATTCTAATGAAAAATAATTTCGAACAAGTTTTAGATGAGGGTTTTGCCTTTCCCTAATGGCACATTAAAGAAGGTCAAGGTAAATATAAAGCACCGAGAGAAGGGAAATATACAGTGATCACCCACTTTGCGTCCACCGCATTTTTATTGGAAATCGCAATTCGCTGAGTTGAATGCAGTGCTTCCTACGCTGCCTCAATGAATTCTAATGAAAAATAATTTCGAACAAGTTTTAGATGAGGGTTTTGCCTTTCCCTAATGGCACATTAAAGAAGGTCAAGGTAAATATAAAGCACCGAGAGAAGGGAAATATACAGTGATCACCCACTTTGCGTCCACCGCATTTTTATTGGAAATCGCAATTCGCTGAGTTGAATGCAGTGCTTCCTACGCTGCCTCAATGAATTCTAATGAAAAATAATTTCGAACAAGTTTTAGATGAGGGTTTTGCCTTTCCCTAATGGCACATTAAAGAAGGTCAAGGTAAATATAAAGCACCGAGAGAAGGGAAATATACAGTGATCACCCACTTTGCGTCCACCGCATTTTTATTGGAAATCGCACCGCTGAGTTTTTTCCTACGCTGCCTCAATGAATTCTAATGAAAAATAATTTCGAACATTTTAGATGAGGGTTTTGAATGGCACATTAAAGAAGGAAGGTAAATATAAAGCACCGAGAGAAGGGAAATATACAGTGATCACCCACTTTGCCTCCACCGCATTTTTATTGGAAATCGCAATTCTGAGTTGAAAACGCTGCCTCAATGAATTCTAATGAAAAATAATTTCGAACAAGTTTTAGATGAGGGTTTTGCCTTTCCCTAATGGCACAAAGAAAAGAAGGTCAAGGTAAATATAAAGCACCGAGAGAAGGGAAATATACAGTGATCACCCACTTTGCGTCCACCGCATTTTTATTGGAAATCGCAATTCGCTGAGTTGAATGCAGTGCTTCCTACGCTGCCTCAATGAATTCTAATGAAAAATAATTTCGAACAAGTTTTAGATGAGGGTTTTGCCTTTCCCTAATGGCACATTAAAGAAGGTCAAGGTAAATATAAAGCACCGAGAGAAGGGAAATATACAGTGATCACCCACTTTGCGTCCACCGCATTTTTATTGGAAATCGCAATTCGCTGAGTTGAATGCAGTGCTTCCTACGCTGCCTCAATGAATTCTAATGAAAAATAATTTCGAACAAGTTTTAGATGAGGGTTTTGCCTTTCCCTAATGGCACATTAAAGAAGGTCAAGGTAAATATAAAGCACCGAGAGAAGGGAAATATACAGTGATCACCCACTTTGCGTCCACCGCATTTTTATTGGAAATCGCAATTCGCTGAGTTGAATGCAGTGCTTCCTACGCTGCCTCAATGAATTCTAATGAAAAATAATTTCGAACAAGTTTTAGATGAGGGTTTTGCCTTTCCCTAATGGCACATTAAAGAAGGTCAAGGTAAATATAAAGCACCGAGAGAAGGGAAATATACAGTGATCACCCACTTTGCGTCCACCGCATTTTTATTGGAAATCGCAATTCGCTGAGTTGAATGCAGTGCTTCCTACGCTGCCTCAATGAATTCTAATGAAAAATAATTTCGAACAAGTTTTAGATGAGGGTTTTGCCTTTCCCTAATGGCACATTAAAGAAGGTCAAGGTAAATATAAAGCACCGAGAGAAGGGAAATATACAGTGATCACCCACTTTGCGTCCACCGCATTTTTATTGGAAATCGCAATTCGCTGAGTTGAATGCAGTGCTTCCTACGCTGCCTCAATGAATTCCAATGAAAAATAATTTCGAACAAGTTTTAGATGAGGGTTTTGCCTTTCCCTAATGGCACATTAAAGAAGGTCAAGGTAAATATAAAGCACCGAGAGAAGGGAAATATACAGTGATCACCCACTTTGCGTCCACCGCATTTTTATTGGAAATCGCAATTCGCTGAGTTGAATGCAGTGCTTCCTACGCTGCCTCAATGAATTCTAATGAAAAATAATTTCGAACAAGTTTTAGATGAGGGTTTTGCCTTTCCCTAATGGCACATTAAAGAAGGTCAAGGTAAATATAAAGCACCGAGAGAAGGGAAATATACAGTGATCACCCACTTTGCGTCCACCGCATTTTTATTGGAAATCGCAATTCGCTGAGTTGAATGCAGTGCTTCCTACGAATTCCTAATTTCAATTTTAGATGATTTTTGCTAAATGGCAAAAAGAAGGTAAGGTTTAAAGACAGAGAAGGGAGATGACAGTGATTTTTGCGTCCACCGCATTTTTATTGGAAATCGCAATTCGCTGAGTTGAATGCAGTGCTTCCTAATGAATTCTAATGAAAAATAATTAAAAGTTTTAGATGAGGGTTTTGCAAATGGCACATTAAATAAGGTAAAAGCACCGAGAGAAGGGAAATATACAGTGATCACCCACTTTGCGTCCACCGCATTTTTATTGAAATCGCAATTCGCTGAGTTGAATGCAGTGCTTCCTACGCTGCCTCAATGAATTCTAATGAAAAATAATTTCGAACAAGTTTTAGATGAGGGTTTTGCCTTTCCCTAATGGCACATTAAAGAAGGTCAAGGTAAATATAAAGCACCGAGAGAAGGGAAATATACAGTGATCACCCACTTTGCGTCCACCGCATTTTTATTGGAAATCGCAATTCGCTGAGTTGAATGCAGTGCTTCCTACGCTGCCTCAATGAATTCTAATGAAAAATAATTTCGAACAAGTTTTAGATGAGGGTTTTGCCTTTCCCTAATGGCACATTAAAGAAGGTCAAGGTAAATATAAAGCACCGAGAGAAGGGAAATATACAGTGATCACCCACTTTGCGTCCACCGCATTTTTATTGGAAATCGCAATTCGCTGAGTTGAATGCAGTGCTTCCTACGCTGCCTCAATGAATTCTAATGAAAAATAATTTCGAACAAGTTTTAGATGAGGGTTTTGCCTTCCCCTAATGGCACATTAAAGAAGGTCAAGGTAAATATAAAGCACCGAGAGAAGGGAAATATACAGTGATCACCCACTTTGCGTCCACCGCATTTTTATTGGAAATCGCAATTCGCTGAGTTGAATGCAGTGCTTCCTACGCTGCCTCAATGAATTCTAATGAAAAATAATTTCGAACAAGTTTTAGATGAGGGTTTTGCCTTTCCCTAATGGCACATTAAAGAAGGTCAAGGTAAATATAAAGCACCGAGAGAAGGGAAATATACAGTGATCACCCACTTTGCGTCCACCGCATTTTTATTGGAAATCGCAATTCGCTGAGTTGAATGCAGTGCTTCCTACGCTGCCTCAATGAATTCTAATGAAAAATAATTTCGAACAAGTTTTAGATGAGGGTTTTGCCTTTCCCTAATGGCACATTAAAGAAGGTCAAGGTAAATATAAAGCACCGAGAGAAGGGAAATATACAGTGATCACCCACTTTGCGTCCACCGCATTTTTATTGGAAATCGCAATTCGCTGAGTTGAATGCAGTGCTTCCTACGCTGCCTCAATGAATTCTAATGAAAAATAATTTCGAACAAGTTTTAGATGAGGGTTTTGCCTTTCCCTAATGGCACATTAAAGAAGGTCAAGGTAAATATAAAGCACCGAGAGAAGGGAAATATACAGTGATCACCCACTTTGCGTCCACCGCATTTTTATTGGAAATCGCAATTCGCTGAGTTGAATGCAGTGCTTCCTACGCTGCCTCAATGAATTCTAATGAAAAATAATTTCGAACAAGTTTTAGATGAGGGTTTTGCCTTTCCCTAATGGCACATTAAAGAAGGTCAAGGTAAATATAAAGCACCGAGAGAAGGGAAATATACAGTGATCACCCACTTTGCGTCCACCGCATTTTTATTGGAAATCGCAATTCGCTGAGTTGAATGCAGTGCTTCCTACGCTGCCTCAATGAATTCTAATGAAAAATAATTTCGAACAATTTTTAGATGAGGGTTTTGCCTTTCCCTAATGGCACATTAAAGAAGGTCAAAGGTAAATATAAAGCACAGAGAGCAGGGAAATATACAGTGATCACCCACTTTGCGTCCACCGCATTTTTATTGGAAATCGCAATTCGCTGAGTTGAATGCAGTGCTTCCTACGCTGCCTCAATGAATTCTAATGAAAAATAATTTCGAACAAGTTTTAGATGAGGGTTTTGCCTTTCCCTAATGGCACATTAAAGAAGGTCAAGGTAAATATAAAGCACCGAGAGAAGGGAAATATACAGTGATCACCCACTTTGCGTCCACCGCATTTTTATTGGAAATCGCAATTCGCTGAGTTGAATGCAGTGCTTCCTACGCTGCCTCAATGAATTCTAATGAAAAATAATTTCGAACAAGTTTTAGATGAGGGTTTTGCCTTTCCCTAATGGCACATTAAAGAAGGTCAAGGTAAATATAAAGCACCGAGAGAAGGGAAATATACAGTGATCACCCACTTTGCGTCCACCGCATTTTTATTGGAAATCGCAATTCGCTGAGTTGAATGCAGTGCTTCCTACGCTGCCTCAATGAATTCTAATGAAAAATAATTTCGAACAAGTTTTAGATGAGGGTTTTGCCTTTCCCTAATGGCACATTAAAGAAGGTCAAGGTAAATATAAAGCACCGAGAGAAGGGAAATATACAGTGATCACCCACTTTGCGTCCACCGCATTTTTATTGGAAATCGCAATTCGCTGAGTTGAATGCAGTGCTTCCTACGCTGCCTCAATGAATTCTAATGAAAAATAATTTCGAACAAGTTTTAGATGAGGGTTTTGCCTTTCCCTAATGGCACATTAAAGAAGGTCAAAGGTAAATATAAAGCACCGAGAGAAGGGAAATATACAGTGATCACCCACTTTGCGTCCACCGCATTTTTATTGAAATCGCAATTCGCTGAGTTGAATGCAGTGCTTCCTACGCTGCCTCAATGAATTCTAATGAAAAATAATTTCGAACAAGTTTTAGATGAGGGTTTTGCCTTTCCCTAATGGCACATTAAAGAAGGTCAAGGTAAATATAAAGCACCGAGAGAAGGGAAATATACAGTGATCACCCACTTTGCGTCCACCGCATTTTTATTGGAAATCGCAATTCGCTGAGTTGAATGCAGTGCTTCCTACGCTGCCTCAATGAATTCTAATGAAAAATAATTTCGAACAAGTTTTAGATGAGGGTTTTGCCTTTCCCTAATGGCACATTAAAGAAGGTCAAGGTAAATATAAAGCACCGAGAGAAGGGAAATATACAGTGATCACCCACTTTGCGTCCACCGCATTTTTATTGGAAATCGCAATTCGCTGAGTTGAATGCAGTGCTTCCTACGCTGCCTCAATGAATTCTAATGAAAAATAATTTCGAACAAGTTTTAGATGAGGGTTTTGCCTTTCCCTAATGGCACATTAAAGAAGGTCAAGGTAAATATAAAGCACCGAGAGAAGGGAAATATACAGTGATCACCCACTTTGCGTCCACCGCATTTTTATTGGAAATCGCAATTCGCTGAGTTGAATGCAGTGCTTCCTACGCTGCCTCAATGAATTCTAATGAAAAATAATTTCGAACAAGTTTTAGATGAGGGTTTTGCCTTTCCCTAATGGCACATTAAAGAAGGTCAAGGTAAATATAAAGCACCGAGAGAAGGGAAATATACAGTGATCACCCACTTTGCGTCCACCGCATTTTTATTGGAAATCGCAATTCGCTGAGTTGAATGCAGTGCTTCCTACGCTGCCTCAATGAATTCTAATGAAAAATAATTTCGAACAAGTTTTAGATGAGGGTTTTGCTTTTTCCCTAATGGCACATTAAAGAAGGGAAAGGTAAATATAAAGCACCGAGAGAAGGGAAATATACAGTGATCACCCACTTTGCGTCCACCGCATTTTTATTGAAATCGCAATTCGCTGAGTTGAATGCAGTGCTTCCTACGCTGCCTCAATGAATTCTAATGAAAAATAATTTCGAACAAGTTTTAGATGAGGGTTTTGCCTTTCCCTAATGGCACATTAAAGAAGGTCAAGGTAAATATAAAGCACCGAGAGAAGGGAAATATACAGTGATCACCCACTTTGCGTCCACCGCATTTTTATTGGAAATCGCAATTCGCTGAGTTGAATGCAGTGCTTCCTACGCTGCCTCAATGAATTCTAATGAAAAATAATTTCGAACAAGTTTTAGATGAGGGTTTTGCCTTTCCCTAATGGCACATTAAAGAAGGTCAAGGTAAATATAAAGCACCGAGAGAAGGGAAATATACAGTGATCACCCACTTTGCGTCCACCGCATTTTTTTATTGGAAATCGCAATTCGCTGAGTTGAATGCAGTGCTTCCTACGCTGCCTCAATGAATTCTAATGAAAAATAATTTCGAACAAGTTTTAGATGAGGGTTTTGCCTTTCCCTAATGGCACATTAAAGAAGGTCAAGGTAAATATAAAGCACCGAGAGAAGGGAAATATACAGTGATCACCCACTTTGCGTCCACCGCATTTTTATTGGAAATCGCAATTCGCTGAGTTGAATGCAGTGCTTCCTACGCTGCCTCAATGAATTCTAATGAAAAATAATTTCGAACAAGTTTTAGATGAGGGTTTTGCCTTTCCCTAATGGCACATTAAAGAAGGTCAAGGTAAATATAAAGCACCGAGAGAAGGGAAATATACAGTGATCACCCACTTTGCGTCCACCGCATTTTTATTGGAAATCGCAATTCGCTGAGTTGAATGCAGTGCTTCCTACGCTGCCTCAATGAATTCTAATGAAAATAATTTCGAACAAGTTTTAGATGAGGGTTTTGCCTTTCCCCTAATGGCACATTAAAGAAGGTCAAGGTAAATATAAAGCACCGAGAGAAGGGAAATATACAGTGATCACCCACTTTGCGTCCACCGCATTTTTATTGAAATCGCAATTCGCTGAGTTGAATGCAGTGCTTCCTACGCTGCCTCAATGAATTCTAATGAAAAATAATTTCGAACAAGTTTTAGATGAGGGTTTTGCCTTTCCCTAATGGCACATTAAAGAAGGTCAAGGTAAATATAAAGCACCGAGAGAAGGGAAATATACAGTGATCACCCACTTTGCGTCCACCGCATTTTTATTGGAAATCGCAATTCGCTGAGTTGAATGCAGTGCTTCCTACGCTGCCTCAATGAATTCTAATGAAAAATAATTTCGAACAAGTTTTAGATGAGGGTTTTGCCTTTCCCTAATGGCACATTAAAGAAGGTCAAGGTAAATATAAAGCACCGAGAGAAGGGAAATATACAGTGATCACCCACTTTGCGTCCACCGCATTTTTATTGGAAATCGCAATTCGCTGAGTTGAATGCAGTGCTTCCTACGCTGCCTCAATGAATTCTAATGAAAAATAATTTCGAACAAGTTTTAGATGAGGGTTTTGCCTTTCCCTAATGGCACATTAAAGAAGGTCAAGGTAAATATAAAGCACCGAGAGAAGGGAAATATACAGTGATCACCCACTTTGCGTCCACCGCATTTTTATTGGAAATCGCAATTCGCTGAGTTGAATGCAGTGCTTCCTACGCTGCCTCAATGAATTCTAATGAAAAATAATTTCGAACAAGTTTTAGATGAGGGTTTTGCCTTTCCCTAATGGCACATTAAAGAAGTCAAAGGTAAATATAAAGCACCGAGAGAAGGGAAATATACAGTGATCACCCACTTTGCGTCCACCGCATTTTTATTGGAAATCGCAATTCGCTGAGTTGAATGCAGTGCTTCCTACGCTGCCTCAATGAATTCTAATGAAAAATAATTTCGAACAAGTTTTAGATGAGGGTTTTGCCTTTCCCTA
Source organism: Acanthosepion pharaonis (assembly GCA_903632075.3). Taxonomy (NCBI): domain Eukaryota; kingdom Metazoa; phylum Mollusca; class Cephalopoda; order Sepiida; family Sepiidae; genus Acanthosepion; species Acanthosepion pharaonis. Next base: position 37,580 of record CAHIKZ030004424.1, on the reverse strand, counting down.
ATGGCACATTAAAGAAGGGAAAGGTAAATATAAAGCACCGAGAGAAGGGAAATATACAGTGATCACCCACTTTGCGTCCACCGCATTTTTTTTGGAATCGCAATTCGCTGAGTTGAATGCAGTGCTTCCTACGCTGCCTCAATGAATTCTAATGAAAAATAATTTCGAACAAGTTTTAGATGAGGGTTTTGCCTTTCCCTAATGGCACATTAAAGAAGGTCAAGGTAAATATAAAGCACCGAGAGAAGGGAAATATACAGTGATCACCCACTTTGCGTCCACCGCATTTTTATTGGAAATCGCAATTCGCTGAGTTGAATGCAGTGCTTCCTACGCTGCCTCAATGAATTCTAATGAAAAATAATTTCGAACAAGTTTTAGATGAGGGTTTTGCCTTTCCCTAATGGCACATTAAAGAAGTGAAAGGTAAATATAAAGCACCGAGAGAAGGGAAATATACAGTGATCACCCACTTTGCGTCCACCGCATTTTTATTGGAAATCGCAATTCGCTGAGTTGAATGCAGTGCTTCCTACGCTGCCTCAATGAATTCTAATGAAAAATAATTTCGAACAAGTTTTAGATGAGGGTTTTGCCTTTCCCTAATGGCACATTAAAGAAGGTCAAGGTAAATATAAAGCACCGAGAGAAGGGAAATATACAGTGATCACCCACTTTGCGTCCACCGCATTTTTATTGGAAATCGCAATTCGCTGAGTTGAATGCAGTGCTTCCTACGCTGCCTCAATGAATTCTAATGAAAAATAATTTCGAACAAGTTTTAGATGAGGGTTTTGCCTTTCCCTAATGGCACATTAAAGAAGGTCAAGGTAAATATAAAGCACCGAGAGAAGGGAAATATACAGTGATCACCCACTTTGCGTCCACCGCATTTTTATTGGAAATCGCAATTCGCTGAGTTGAATGCAGTGCTTCCTACGCTGCCTCAATGAATTCTAATGAAAAATAATTTCGAACAAGTTTTAGATGAGGGTTTTGCCTTTCCCTAATGGCACATTAAAGAAGGTCAAGGTAAATATAAAGCACCGAGAGAAGGGAAATATACAGTGATCACCCACTTTGCGTCCACCGCATTTTTATTGGAAATCGCAATTCGCTGAGTTGAATGCAGTGCTTCCTACGCTGCCTCAATGAATTCTAATGAAAAATAATTTCGAACAAGTTTTAGATGAGGGTTTTGCCTTTCCCTAATGGCACATTAAAGAAGGTCAAGGTAAATATAAAGCACCGAGAGAAGGGAAATATACAGTGATCACCCACTTTGCGTCCACCGCATTTTTATTGGAAATCGCAATTCGCTGAGTTGAATGCAGTGCTTCCTACGCTGCCTCAATGAATTCTAATGAAAAATAATTTCGAACAAGTTTTAGATGAGGGTTTTGCCTTTCCCTAATGGCACATTAAAGAAGGTCAAGGTAAATATAAAGCACCGAGAGAAGGGAAATATACAGTGATCACCCACTTTGCGTCCACCGCATTTTTATTGAAATCGCAATTCGCTGAGTTGAATGCAGTGCTTCCTACGCTGCCTCAATGAATTCTAATGAAAAATAATTTCGAACAAGTTTTAGATGAGGGTTTTGCCTTTCCCTAATGGCACATTAAAGAAGGTCAAGGTAAATATAAAGCACCGAGAGAAGGGAAATATACAGTGATCACCCACTTTGCGTCCACCGCATTTTTATTGGAAATCGCAATTCGCTGAGTTGAATGCAGTGCTTCCTACGCTGCCTCAATGAATTCTAATGAAAAATAATTTCGAACAAGTTTTAGATGAGGGTTTTGCCTTTCCCTAATGGCACATTAAAGAAGGTCAAGGTAAATATAAAGCACCGAGAGAAGGGAAATATACAGTGATCACCCACTTTGCGTCCACCGCATTTTTATTGGAAATCGCAATTCGCTGAGTTGAATGCAGTGCTTCCTACGCTGCCTCAATGAATTCTAATGAAAAATAATTTCGAACAAGTTTTAGATGAGGGTTTTGCCTTTCCCTAATGGCACATTAAAGAAGGTCAAAGGTAAATATAAAGCACCGAGAGAAGGGAAATATACAGTGATCACCCACTTTGCGTCCACCGCATTTTTATTGGAAATCGCAATTCGCTGAGTTGAATGCAGTGCTTCCTACGCTGCCTCAATGAATTCTAATGAAAAATAATTTCGAACAAGTTTTAGATGAGGGTTTTGCCTTTCCCTAATGGCACATTAAAGAAGGTCAAGGTAAATATAAAGCACCGAGAGAAGGGAAATATACAGTGATCACCCACTTTGCGTCCACCGCATTTTTATTGAAATCGCAATTCGCTGAGTTGAATGCAGTGCTTCCTACGCTGCCTCAATGAATTCTAATGAAAAAATTTAATTTCGAACAAGTTTTAGATGAGGGTTTTGCCTTTCCCTAATGGCACATTAAAGAAGGAAAGGTAAATATAAAGCACCGAGAGAAGGGAAATATACAGTGATCACCCACTTTGCGTCCACCGCATTTTTATTGGAAATCGCAATTCGCTGAGTTGAATGCAGTGCTTCCTACGCTGCCTCAATGAATTCTAATGAAAAATAATTTCGAACAAGTTTTAGATGAGGGTTTTGCCTTTCCCTAATGGCACATTAAAGAAGGTCAAGGTAAATATAAAGCACCGAGAGAAGGGAAATATACAGTGAACACCCACTTTGCGTCCACCGCATTTTTATATTGAAATCGCAATTCGCTGAGTTGAATGCAGTGCTTCCTACGCTGCCTCAATGAATTCTAATGAAAAATAATTTCGAACAAGTTTTAGATGAGGGTTTTGCCTTTCCCTAATGGCACATTAAAGAAGGTCAAGGTAAATATAAAGCACCGAGAGAAGGGAAATATACAGTGATCACCCACTTTGCGTCCACCGCATTTTTATTGGAAATCGCAATTCGCTGAGTTGAATGCAGTGCTTCCTACGCTGCCTCAATGAATTCTAATGAAAAAATAATTTCGAACAAGTTTTAGATGAGGGTTTTGCCTTTCCCTAATGGCACATTAAAGAAGGAAAGGTAAATATAAAGCACCGAGAGAAGGGAAATATACAGTGATCACCCACTTTGCGTCCACCGCATTTTTATTGGAAATCGCAATTCGCTGAGTTGAATGCAGTGCTTCCTACGCTGCCTCAATGAATTCTAATGAAAAAATAATTTCGAACAAGTTTTAGATGAGGGTTTTGCCTTTCCCTAATGGCACATTAAAGAAGGTCAAGGTAAATATAAAGCACCGAGAGAAGGGAAATATACAGTGATCACCCACTTTGCGTCCACCGCATTTTTATTGGAAATCGCAATTCGCTGAGTTGAATGCAGTGCTTCCTACGCTGCCTCAATGAATTCTAATGAAAAAATAATTTCGAACAAGTTTTAGATGAGGGTTTTGCCTTTCCCTAATGGCACATTAAAGAAGGTCAAGGTAAATATAAAGCACCGAGAGAAGGGAAATATACAGTGATCACCCACTTTGCGTCCACCGCATTTTTATTGAAATCGCAATTCGCTGAGTTGAATGCAGTGCTTCCTACGCTGCCTCAATGAATTCTAATGAAAAATAATTTCGAACAAGTTTTAGATGAGGGTTTTGCCTTTCCCTAATGGCACATTAAAGAAGGTCAAGGTAAATATAAAGCACCGAGAGAAGGGAAATATACAGTGATCACCCACTTTGCGTCCACCGCATTTTTATTGGAAATCGCAATTCGCTGAGTTGAATGCAGTGCTTCCTACGCTGCCTCAATGAATTCTAATGAAAAATAATTTCGAACAAGTTTTAGATGAGGGTTTTGCCTTTCCCTAATGGCACATTAAAGAAGGTCAAGGTAAATATAAAGCACCGAGAGAAGGGAAATATACAGTGATCACCCACTTTGCGTCCACCGCATTTTTATTGAAATCGCAATTCGCTGAGTTGAATGCAGTGCTTCCTACGCTGCCTCAATGAATTCTAATGAAAAATAATTTCGAACAAGTTTTAGATGAGGGTTTTGCCTTTCCCTAATGGCACATTAAAGAAGGTCAAGGTAAATATAAAGCACCGAGAGAAGGGAAATATACAGTGATCACCCACTTTGCGTCCACCGCATTTTTATTGGAAATCGCAATTCGCTGAGTTGAATGCAGTGCTTCCTACGCTGCCTCAATGAATTCTAATGAAAAATAATTTCGAACAAGTTTTAGATGAGGGTTTTGCCTTTCCCTAATGGCACATTAAAGAAGGGAAAGGTAAATATAAAGCACCGAGAGAAGGGAAATATACAGTGATCACCCACTTTGCGTCCACCGCATTTTTATTGGAAATCGCAATTCGCTGAGTTGAATGCAGTGCTTCCTACGCTGCCTCAATGAATTCTAATGAAAAATAATTTCGAACAAGTTTTAGATGAGGGTTTTGCCTTTCCCTAATGGCACATTAAAGAAGGTCAAGGTAAATATAAAGCACCGAGAGAAGGGAAATATACAGTGATCACCCACTTTGCGTCCACCGCATTTTTATTGGAAATCGCAATTCGCTGAGTTGAATGCAGTGCTTCCTACGCTGCCTCAATGAATTCTAATGAAAAATAATTTCGAACAAGTTTTAGATGAGGGTTTTGCCTTTCCCTAATGGCACATTAAAGAAGGAAAGGTAAATATAAAGCACCGAGAGAAGGGAAATATACAGTGATCACCCACTTTGCGTCCACCGCATTTTTATTGGAAATCGCAATTCGCTGAGTTGAATGCAGTGCTTCCTACGCTGCCTCAATGAATTCTAATGAAAAATAATTTCGAACAAGTTTTAGATGAGGGTTTTGCCTTTCCCTAATGGCACATTAAAGAAGGTCAAGGTAAATATAAAGCACCGAGAGAAGGGAAATATACAGTGATCACCCACTTTGCGTCCACCGCATTTTTATTGAAATCGCAATTCGCTGAGTTGAATGCAGTGCTTCCTACGCTGCCTCAATGAATTCTAATGAAAAAATAATTTCGAACAAGTTTTAGATGAGGGTTTTGCCTTTCCCTAATGGCACATTAAAGAAGGTCAAGGTAAATATAAAGCACCGAGAGAAGGGAAATATACAGTGATCACCCACTTTGCGTCCACCGCATTTTTATTGGAAATCGCAATTCGCTGAGTTGAATGCAGTGCTTCCTACGCTGCCTCAATGAATTCTAATGAAAAATAATTTCGAACAAGTTTTAGATGAGGGTTTTGCCTTTCCCTAATGGCACATTAAAGAAGGGAAAGGTAAATATAAAGCACCGAGAGAAGGGAAATATACAGTGATCACCCACTTTGCGTCCACCGCATTTTTATTGGAAATCGCAATTCGCTGAGTTGAATGCAGTGCTTCCTACGCTGCCTCAATGAATTCTAATGAAAAATAATTTCGAACAAGTTTTAGATGAGGGTTTTGCCTTTCCCTAATGGCACATTAAAGAAGGTCAAGGTAAATATAAAGCACCGAGAGAAGGGAAATATACAGTGATCACCCACTTTGCGTCCACCGCATTTTTATTGGAAATCGCAATTCGCTGAGTTGAATGCAGTGCTTCCTACGCTGCCTCAATGAATTCTAATGAAAAATAATTTCGAACAAGTTTTAGATGAGGGTTTTGCCTTTCCCTAATGGCACATTAAAGAAGGTCAAGGTAAATATAAAGCACCGAGAGAAGGGAAATATACAGTGATCACCCACTTTGCGTCCACCGCATTTTTATTGGAAATCGCAATTCGCTGAGTTGAATGCAGTGCTTCCTACGCTGCCTCAATGAATTCTAATGAAAAATAATTTCGAACAAGTTTTAGATGAGGGTTTTGCCTTTCCCTAATGGCACATTAAAGAAGGTCAAGGTAAATATAAAGCACCGAGAGAAGGGAAATATACAGTGATCACCCACTTTGCGTCCACCGCATTTTTATTGGAAATCGCAATTCGCTGAGTTGAATGCAGTGCTTCCTACGCTGCCTCAATGAATTCTAATGAAAAATAATTTCGAACAAGTTTTAGATGAGGGTTTTGCCTTTCCCTAATGGCACATTAAAGAAGGTCAAGGTAAATATAAAGCACCGAGAGAAGGGAAATATACAGTGATCACCCACTTTGCGTCCACCGCATTTTTATTGGAAATCGCAATTCGCTGAGTTGAATGCAGTGCTTCCTACGCTGCCTCAATGAATTCTAATGAAAAATAATTTCGAACAAGTTTTAGATGAGGGTTTTGCCTTTCCTAATGGCACATTAAAGAAGGTCAAGGTAAATATAAAGCACCGAGAGAAGGGAAATATACAGTGATCACCCACTTTGCGTCCACCGCATTTTTATTGAAATCGCAATTCGCTGAGTTGAATGCAGTGCTTCCTACGCTGCCTCAATGAATTCTAATGAAAAATAATTTCGAACAAGTTTTAGATGAGGGTTTTGCCTTTCCCTAATGGCACATTAAAGAAGGTCAAGGTAAATATAAAGCACCGAGAGAAGGGAAATATACAGTGATCACCCACTTTGCGTCCACCGCATTTTTATTGGAAATCGCAATTCGCTGAGTTGAATGCAGTGCTTCCTACGCTGCCTCAATGAATTCTAATGAAAAATAATTTCGAACAAGTTTTAGATGAGGGTTTTGCCTTTCCCTAATGGCACATTAAAGAAGGTCAAGGTAAATATAAAGCACCGAGAGAAGGGAAATATACAGTGATCACCCACTTTGCGTCCACCGCATTTTTATTGGAAATCGCAATTCGCTGAGTTGAATGCAGTGCTTCCTACGCTGCCTCAATGAATTCTAATGAAAAATAATTTCGAACAAGTTTTAGATGAGGGTTTTGCCTTTCCCTAATGGCACATTAAAGAAGGTCAAGGTAAATATAAAGCACCGAGAGAAGGGAAATATACAGTGATCACCCACTTTGCGTCCACCGCATTTTTATTGGAAATCGCAATTCGCTGAGTTGAATGCAGTGCTTCCTACGCTGCCTCAATGAATTCTAATGAAAAATAATTTCGAACAAGTTTTAGATGAGGGTTTTGCCTTTCCCTAATGGCACATTAAAGAAGGTCAAGGTAAATATAAAGCACCGAGAGAAGGGAAATATACAGTGATCACCCACTTTGCGTCCACCGCATTTTTTATTGGAAATCGCAATTCGCTGAGTTGAATGCAGTGCTTCCTACTCTGCCTCAATGAATTCTAATGAAAAATAATTTCGAACAAGTTTTAGATGAGGGTTTTGCCTTTCCCTAATGGCACATTAAAGAAGGTCAAGGTAAATATAAAGCACCGAGAGAAGGGAAATATACAGTGATCACCCACTTTGCGTCCACCGCATTTTTATTGAAATCGCAATTCGCTGAGTTGAATGCAGTGCTTCCTACGCTGCCTCAATGAATTCTAATGAAAAATAATTTCGAACAAGTTTTAGATGAGGGTTTTGCCTTTCCCTAATGGCACATTAAAGAAGGTCAAGGTAAATATAAAGCACCGAGAGAAGGGAAATATACAGTGATCACCCACTTTGCGTCCACCGCATTTTTATTGAAAATCGCAATTCGCTGAGTTGAATGCAGTGCTTCCTACGCTGCCTCAATGAATTCTAATGAAAAATAATTTCGAACAAGTTTTAGATGAGGGTTTTGCCTTTCCCTAATGGCACATTAAAGAAGGCAAAGGTAAATATAAAGCACCGAGAGAAGGGAAATATACAGTGATCACCCACTTTGCGTCCACCGCATTTTTATTGGAAATCGCAATTCGCTGAGTTGAATGCAGTGCTTCCTACGCTGCCTCAATGAATTCTAATGAAAAATAATTTCGAACAAGTTTTAGATGAGGGTTTTGCCTTTCCCTAATGGCACATTAAAGAAGGTCAAAAGGTAAATATAAAGCACCGAGAGAAGGGAAATATACAGTGATCACCCACTTTGCGTCCACCGCATTTTTATTGGAAATCGCAATTCGCTGAGTTGAATGCAGTGCTTCCTACGCTGCCTCAATGAATTCTAATGAAAAATAATTTCGAACAAGTTTTAGATGAGGGTTTTGCCTTTCCCTAATGGCACATTAAAGAAGGTCAAGGTAAATATAAAGCACCGAGAGAAGGGAAATATACAGTGATCACCCACTTTGCGTCCACCGCATTTTTATTGGAAATCGCAATTCGCTGAGTTGAATGCAGTGCTTCCTACGCTGCCTGCCTCAATGAATTCTAATGAAAAAAGTTTTAATTTTTTGAACAAGTTTTAGATGAGGTTTTGCCTTTCCCTAATGGCACATTAAAGAAGGAATTCTAAGGTAAAAGTTTAAAGCACCGAGAGAAGGAAAATATACAGTGATCACCCACTTTGCGTCCACCGCATTTTTATTGGAAATCGCAATTCGCTGAGTTGAATGCAGTGCTTCCTACGCTGCCTCAATGAATTCTAATGAAAAATAATTTCGAACAAGTTTTAGATGAGGGTTTTGCCTTTCCCTAATGGCACATTAAAGAAGGTCAAGGTAAATATAAAGCACCGAGAGAAGGGAAATATACAGTGATCACCCACTTTGCGTCCACCGCATTTTTATTGGAAATCGCAATTCGCTGAGTTGAATGCAGTGCTTCCTACGCTGCCTCAATGAATTCTAATGAAAAATAATTTCGAACAAGTTTTAGATGAGGGTTTTGCCTTTCCCTAATGGCACATTAAAGAAGGGAAAGGTAAATATAAAGCACCGAGAGAAGGGAAATATACAGTGATCACCCACTTTGCGTCCACCGCATTTTTATTGGAAATCGCAATTCGCTGAGTTGAATGCAGTGCTTCCTACGCTGCCTCAATGAATTCTAATGAAAAATAATTTCGAACAAGTTTTAGATGAGGGTTTTGCCTTTCCCTAATGGCACATTAAAGAAGGGAAAGGTAAATATAAAGCACCGAGAGAAGGGAAATATACAGTGATCACCCACTTTGCGTCCACCGCATTTTTATTGGAAATCGCAATTCGCTGAGTTGAATGCAGTGCTTCCTACGCTGCCTCAATGAATTCTAATGAAAAATAATTTCGAACAAGTTTTAGATGAGGGTTTTGCCTTTCCCTAATGGCACATTAAAGAAGGTCAAGGTAAATATAAAGCACCGAGAGAAGGGAAATATACAGTGATCACCCACTTTGCGTCCACCGCATTTTTATTGGAAATCGCAATTCGCTGAGTTGAATGCAGTGCCCCTACGCTGCCTCAATGAATTCTAATGAAAAATAATTTCGAACAAGTTTTAGATGAGGGTTTTGCCTTTCCCTAATGGCACATTAAAGAAGGTCAAGGTAAATATAAAGCACTGAGAGAATGGAAATATACAGTGATCACCCACTTTGCGTCCACCGCATTTTTATTGGAAATCGCAATTCGCTGAGTTGAATGCAGTGCTTCCTACGCTGCCTCAATGAATTCTAATGAAAATATTTTCGAACAAGTTTTAGATGAGGGTTTTGCCTTTCCCTAATGGCACATTAAAGAAGGTCAAGGTAAATATAAAGCACCGAGAGAAGGGAAATATACAGTGATCACCCACTTTGCGTCCACCGCATTTTTATTGGAAATCGCAATTCGCTGAGTTGAATGCAGTGCTTCCTACGCTGCCTCAATGAATTCTAATGAAAAAAATAATTTCGAACAAGTTTTAGATGAGGGTTTTGCCTTTCCCTAATGGCACATTAAAGAAGGGAAAGGTAAATATAAAGCACCGAGAGAAGGGAAATATACAGTGATCACCCACTTTGCGTCCACCGCATTTTTATTGGAAATCGCAATTCGCTGAGTTGAATGCAGTGCTTCCTACGCTGCCTCAATGAATTCTAATGAAAAATAATTTCGAACAAGTTTTAGATGAGGGTTTTGCCTTTCCCTAATGGCACATTAAAGAAGGTCAAGGTAAATATAAAGCACCGAGAGAAGGGAAATATACAGTGATCACCCACTTTGCGTCCACCGCATTTTTATTGAAATCGCAATTCGCTGAGTTGAATGCAGTGCTTCCTACGCTGCCTCAATGAATTCTAATGAAAAATAATTTCGAACAAGTTTTAGATGAGGGTTTTGCCTTTCCTAATGGCACATTAAAGAAGGAAAGGTAAATATAAAGCACCGAGAGAAGGGAAATATACAGTGATCACCCACTTTGCGTCCACCGCATTTTTTATTGGAAATCGCAATTCGCTGAGTTGAATGCAGTGCTTCCTACGCTGCCTCAATGAATTCTAATGAAAAATAATTTCGAACAAGTTTTAGATGAGGGTTTTGCCTTTCCCTAATGGCACATTAAAGAAGGTCAAGGTAAATATAAAGCACCGAGAGAAGGGAAATATACAGTGATCACCCACTTTGCGTCCACCGCATTTTTATTGGAAATCGCAATTCGCTGAGTTGAATGCAGTGCTTCCTACGCTGCCTCAATGAATTCTAATGAAAATAATTTCGAACAAGTTTTAGATGAGGGTTTTGCCTTTCCCTAATGGCACATTAAAGAAGGGAAAGGTAAATATAAAGCACCGAGAGAAGGGAAATATACAGTGATCACCCACTTTGCGTCCACCGCATTTTTATTGAAATCGCAATTCGCTGAGTTGAATGCAGTGCTTCCTACGCTGCCTCAATGAATTCTAATGAAAAATAATTTCGAACAAGTTTTAGATGAGGGTTTTGCCTTTCCCTAATGGCACATTAAAGAAGGGAAAGGTAAATATAAAGCACCGAGAGAAGGGAAATATACAGTGATCACCCACTTTGCGTCCACCGCATTTTTATTGGAAATCGCAATTCGCTGAGTTGAATGCAGTGCTTCCTACGCTGCCTCAATGAATTCTAATGAAAAATAATTTCGAACAAGTTTTAGATGAGGGTTTTGCCTTTCCCTAATGGCACATTAAAGAAGGGAAAGGTAAATATAAAGCACCGAGAGAAGGGAAATATACAGTGATCACCCACTTTGCGTCCACCGCATTTTTTATTGGAAATCGCAATTCGCTGAGTTGAATGCAGTGCTTCCTACGCTGCCTCAATGAATTCTAATGAAAAATAATTTCGAACAAGTTTTAGATGAGGGTTTTGCCTTTCCCTAATGGCACATTAAAGAAGGTCAAGGTAAATATAATTCGCTGAGTTGAATGCAGTGCTTCCTACTATATATGAAACAATTGCTGCGTTGAATTGCAATCACCTGCTCAATGAATTTAATTAAAAATAATTTCACAGTTTTAATGAGGTTTTCTACTAATGAATTAAAGAAGGGAGTTAATGAAGCTTTGGAGGGAACATAATATAATTAATGCAACCGATTTTTATTAATCGATCTACTTATGCATGCTTCCTTATTGCTAATAATTTAATGAATATTTGCAACCTTGCAGTTTAGAATTACGTAAAAAAACGAAGGTAATGATTACGCTCCAGTAGGAATTATATAGGGAAAACCCACTTTGCACGATTTATGCATCCATCTTGCTAAGATTATTTATGAATTCATAATTATGAAAAGGTTTCGCCATCTTATGTGATTAAAGAATGCAAGGTAAATTAAAGAGGAAGGAAATACTAATGCACATAATGGAAAATATAATCAAATTTGCATCGTTTTTAAATTTCCTGGTTGAATGAATTCCTACGCTGCCTAATATTTTAAAATGGCCCCAAAAAAAAAAAAAAAATTTTTTTTTAAACCCCTTTTTTTTTTTTTTTTAAAAAAGGGGAAAAAATTTAAAAAAATTTTTGGGGGGCCTTTAAAAGGGGGGGGGTTTTTTAAAAAAAGGGCCCCAAAAAGGGGGGGGTTAAAAAAAAAACCCCCAAAAAAAAAATTTTTTTCCCCCCCCCCTTTTTTTTAGGGGAAACCCCCTTAATTTTTTAAAAAATTTTAAAAAAAAAATTTTTTTAAAAAAACCCAAAAAAAATTAAAGAAAAAGGAAAAAAAAAAAAAAATTCCAGGTTTTTTTGGCCCAAGGGGGGGAAAAAAACCCAAAAAAATTTGGCCCAAAATTTTTAAAAAGGAAAAATTTTTTTTTTTGGGGGGGGGGAAAAAAAAAAAAAAAAAAAAAGGAAAATAAAAAAAAGGAAACCCCCAATTTTTTTTTTAAATTTTTTTTAAAGGCCCCCTTTTTTTAAAAAAAAAAAAAAAATTTTTTTTCCCCCCAAAAAAAAAAAGGTAAAAAAAACCCGGAGAAGGGAAATATACAGTGATCCCCCTTTTTTTCCCCCCTTTTTTTTGGAAATTTTTTGGGGCCTTTTCCCCAAGGGGGAAAAAAAAAAAAATTTTTTTGGGGGTTTTGGGGGGGGCCCCCAAAAAAATTAAAAAAAGGGAAAATAAAAACCCCCCCTTTTTTCCCCCCCTTTTTTTTTTTAAATTTTTTTTTTTGGGGGCCCGGTTGTAAATTTTCCCCCAAAAAATTTTTTTAAAAAAAAAAAGGGGGTTTTTTTTTTTTAAAAAAAAAAAAAAAGGGGAAAAAAAAAAAAAAAAAAAAAATTTTTTTTTGGGTTTTTTTTAAAATTTTTCCCCCAAAAAATAATTTAAAAATAATTTAAAAAAAAAAAATTTTTTTTTTTTTAAAAAAAAAAAAGGGGAAATTAAAAACCCGGGGAAAAAAAAACCAAAAAAAACCCCAAGGGGAAAATTTTTTTAAACCCAAATTTTTTCCCCCCCCAAATTTCCCAAAATAATTTAAAATTTAAAAAACCCCCTTTTTTTTTTGGGGGGTTTTAAAAAAAACCTTAAAAAAGGGGAAAAAAAAAAACCCCCCCAAAAAAATTTTTCCCCCCCTTTTTTTTAAAAAAAAAGGGGGGAAAAAATTTTCCCCTTTTTGGGGGGGGGAAAAAAAAAAAAATTTGGGGGTTTTTTCCCCGGGGGGGGGGAAAAAAAAAAATTTTTTCCCCCAAAAAAAAAAAATTTTTTTTAAATTAAAAATTTTTTTTTGGGGTTTTTTTTTAAAAAATTTTGGTTTTTAAGGGTTTCCTTTTTTAAAAAATTTTAAAAAAAAAAAAATTTTCCCCAAAAAAATTGGGGGGGAAAAAAAAAATTTTTGGGGGAAAAAAGGGGAAAAATTTTGGTGCCCCCTTTTTAAAAAAAAAAATTTTTAATTTCCAAAAATTTTTTTTAAAAAAAAAAAAAAAAAAACCCCCCAAAAAAAAAAAACCCTTTTTTAAAAAAAAAAAGGGGAAAATTTTAAAATTTTTTAAATTTGGCCCCCGTTTTTTTAAAAAAAGGAAAAGGGGAAATTTTTTTCCCCCAAAAAAAAAAAAAAAAGGGGGGGGGGGGGAAAAAAAATTTTAAAAAAGGAAATTTTAAAAAAAAAAAAAAAAATTTTTTTTTGCCCCCCTTTTTTAAAAAAAATTTTCCCGGGGGGGGGCCCTTCCCCCCCGGGAATTTAAAAAAAAAAAAAAAAAAAAAGGGGGGGGCCTTTAAACCCCCCAAAAAAAAAAAGGGGAAGGAAAAACCCCCTTTTTAAAAAATTTTTTTTAAACCTTTGGGGCCCCCTTTTCCCCCCCAAAAAAAAATAAAAAAATTTAAAAGGGGGGGCCCCCCCCCCTTTTTTTTTTAAAAAAAAAACCCGGGAGGGAAAAAATTTCCCCCCCAAATTCTTTTAAAAACCAATTTTTTGGGGGGTTTTTTCCAAAACCCCAAAAAAAAAAAAAAAACCCGGAAAAAAAAATTTTTCCCCCCTTTTTTTCCCAAAAAAAAAAATTTAATTAAAGGAAGGGAAAACCCCCTCAAAATTTTTTTAAAAAATTTTTTAAAAAAAGGGGGGTTTTTTTTTTTTTTAAAAAAAGGAAAAAAACCCAAAAAAAAATTTTTCCCCCCCCCTTTTGAAAAAAAAAATTTTTTTGGGGAAAAAAATTCCCCCCAATTTTTTTTTTTTAAAAATTTTTTGGGGGGGAAAAAAAAAATTTTAAAAAAATTTAAAAAGGGGGGGAAAAAAATTTTTCCCCCTTTTCCCCAAAAAAAGGAAAAAAAAAAAGGGGGGGGGGGGCCCCCCTTTTTTCCCCAAAAAAAATTTTTAAAAAGGGTGAGGGGGGTTTTCCCAAGGCCCTTAAAGAATTTAAGGAAAATAAAAAAGGGGGGGGGCCCCCTTTGGAAAAAAAGGAAAAAAACCGGAGGGGGAAAATCCCCCCCCTTTTAAAATTTTTTAAAAAACCCCCTTTTTAAAAAGGGGTTTGGGTTTCCAAAACCCCAATAAAAAAAAAAAAAAAAGAACGGGGGAAAAAATTTGCCCCCCCCCCCGGGGGGGAAAAAAAAAAAAAACCCCAAAAAAAACCCCAAACCCCCCCTTTTTTTAAAAAAAAAAAAATTTTGGGGGTTTTTTTTGGGGGGGGGAAAAAAAAAAAAACCCAAAAAAAAATTTTTCCCCCCCTTTTTTTTCCCCCCAAAAAAAAAAAAAAAAAAGGGGTTTTGGGCCCCCCTTTTTTTAAAAATTTTTTAAAGGGTTTTTTTTTTTTAAAACCCCCCAAAAAATTTTTAAAAGAAAAAAAAAACAAAAAATTTTTCCCCCCCTTTTTTAAAAAAAAAAAAAAAACCCCCGGGGGAAAAAATTTCCCCCCCCCTTTTTTTAAAATTTTTTAAAAAATTTTTCCCCCAAAAAAAAAAAAAAGGGAAAAAAAAAAGTTTTAAAAACCCCCCCTTTTTTAAAATTAAAAGGGGGGAAAAAATTAAACCCCCCGGGGGAAAAAAAAAAAAAAATTTTTTTTTTTTTAAACCCCCAAAATTAAAGGGGCCCAAAAAACCCCCCAAAAAAAAAAATTAAAAAATTTTTTTTTTTCCCCAAGGGAAATGGGGGAAAAAAAAAAACCCAAAAAAAAAAAAAATTTTAAAGGGGTTTTTTTTTGGGAAAAAAAGGGTAAAAAAAACCCCCCAATAAATTTAAAAATTTTCCCCCCCAAAATTTTTTAAAATTTTTTTTAAGGAAAAAAGGGGGGGAAAAAAAAAAAAAAAAAAAAATTTTTACCCCCCTTTTTTTTTTAAAAAAAGGGGAAAATGGGGTTTTTGGGGGAAAATTTTTTTAAAAAATTTTTTAAAAAAAAAAATTTTTTTTTTAAAGGGCCCTTTCAAGGAAAAAAAAAAGGGAAAAATTTTTTTTTCCCCCCCTTTTAAAAAAAAAATTTTTTTTGGGGGGGGGGCCCCCCAAAAAAAACCCCCCCAAAAATTTTTTTTTTAAAATTTTTGGGCCCCCCCCAAAAAAAGGGAAAAAAAAAAAAAAAATTTTGGGGGGTTTTTTTTTCCCCAATTGCAAAAAAAGGAAAGGTTTTTTTTAAAAAGGGGGTTTGGAAAATTTTAAAAAATTTTTAAAAATTTTAAAGGGTTTTTTTCCCCCCCCTTTTTAATTCAAAAAAAAAAAAAGGGGAAAAAGGGTTTTTTTTTTTTCCCCCAAAAAAAAGGGGAAAAAAAAACCCCGGGGGGCCCAAAACCTCCCGGGTTTAAAAAAATTTTTTTTTTTGTGGGGGGAAAAACCCCCCCAAAAAAAAAAAAAAATTTTTTGGGGGGGGAAAATGGGGCCCCCCCTTTTTTTAAAAAAAAAAATTTTTAAAAAAAGGGTTAAAGGGGAAAAAAACCCTAAAAACCCCCCCAAAAAAAAAAAATTTTGGGGTTTTTTAAAAAGGGGAAAAAAAGGGTTTAAAAAAAAAAAAAAAAATTTTAAAATTTTTTTTTTTTAAAAAAAAAGGGGGGGAAAAAAAACCCCCCAAAAAAAAAAAAAATTTTGAAAAAATTTTTGGGGTTTGGTTCCCCCAAAAAATTTTTGGGGGAAAAAATTTTAAAAGGAAAAAAAAAAAAAACCCCCCCAAACCCCCTTTTAAAAGAAAAAAAAAAAAAAGGGGGGGAAAACCCCCCAAAAAATTTTTTTTTAAAAAAAAATTTTTTTTTTAAATTTTTTTTTTAAATGCAAAAAGGGGAAAAAAAAAAAAAAAAAACAAAAAATTTTTTCCCCCCCTTTTAAAAGGGGGGGGGTTTTTTCCCCCCCAAAAAAAAATTTAAAAGGCCCCCCCCCCCGGGGGGAAAAAATTTTTTAAATTAAAGGAAAAAAAAAAAAAGGGGGGGAAAAAAAAATTTAAAAATTTTGGGGTTTTTTTAAAAAACCCCAAAATTGGGGGTTTTTTTCCCCCCGGGGGGGAAAAAAAAAAAAAATTTTTTTTTTGGGGGTTTTTTTGGTTTAAACCCCAATTAAAAAAAAGGTTTTTTTGGGGGGGGGAAAAAAAGGGAAAAAGGGGGGGGTTTTTTTTTTAAAAAATTTTTTGGGGGTTAAGGCTTTTTCCCCCCGGGGAAAAAAAAAAAATTTTTCCCCAAAAATTTTTTTTTTTTCCCCCGGGGAAAAAACCCCCCCGGGTTTTTAAAAAAAATTTAAAAAAAGGGGGGGTTTTTTTTAAATTAAAAAAAAAGGGGGAAAAAACCCCGGGGAAAAAAAATAAAAAAATTTTTAAAAAATTTTAATTTTTCCCTAAGGGGAAAAAAAAAAAAACCCCAAAAGGAAAAAAAAAACCCCAAAATTTGGAAATTTTTTTTTTTAAAAAAAAAAAAAATTTGGGGTTTCCCCCCAAAAAAAAATAAAAAAAAATTTTTTTTAAATTTTTTGCCCCCCCCGGGGAAAAAAAAATTTTTTTAAAAAAAAAAAAAAAAAAAAAAAGGGGGGGTTTTCCCCCTTTTTTTAAAAAAAAAATTAAAAGGGGGGGGGCCCCCCCTTTTTTTTTAAAAAAAAAAAAGGGGGGGGCCCCAAAGGAAAAAAAATTTAAAAAAAAAAACCCAAAAGGGAAAAAGGGGGGAAATTTTTTAAAAATTTTAAAAAAAGCAAAAAAAAAAAAGGGGTTTCCCCCCCGGGTTTAAAAAAATTTTTTAAACCCTTTTTGGGGGTTTCCTTTTCCCAAAACCCCCAAGAAAAAAAAAAAAAAGGGGAAAAAAAAAACCCCCCGGGCCAATTTTTAAAGGAAACTAAAAAAAAGGGGAAAACCCCCCCCAAATTTTTAAAAATTTTTGGGGAAAATTTAATTTTTTTTTTTGGGGTTTTTTGGGGGGAAAAAAAAAAAAAAAGGGAAAAAAAAGGGGGGTTTTTTTCCCAACCCCCTTTTTAAAAGGGAAAAAAAAGGGGGGGGGTTTTTTTTTTTAAAAATTTTTTTTAAAAAAATTTTTTTCCCCCCCCAAAAAAAAAAAAAAAGAAAAAAAAAAATTTTTGGGGGTTTTTCCCCCCCCCAAAAAGGGGAAAAAAAAATTTAAAAAAAATTTTTTTTTTTTAAAATTTTTTTAAATTTAAAGGGGTTTTTTTTGGGGTTTTTTAAAAAGGGAAAATTTTTTAAAAAGAAAAAAGGGGAAAATTTTGGATATTTTTTTTTCCCCCTTTTTAGGAAAAAAAAAAAAAAACCAAAAAAAAAAAAAAAAAAATTTTTAATTTTTTTTTTTAAATTAAAGGGGGGGGAAAAAAAAAAGGGGGGAAAAAAAAAATTTTAAAATTTTTTTTTTTTTAAATGGCCCCCGGGGGAAAAAAAATTTTTTCCCCGGGGGGTTTTTTTAAAAAAATTTTTTTTGGGGTTTTTTTGGCCCCCTTTTTTTTAAAAAAGGAAAAAAAAATGAAAAAAAAAATTTTTTGGGGGGGGTTTTTTTTTTTTGGGGGGGGGGGAAAAAAAAAAACCCCCCAAAAAACAAAAAAAAACCCCCCTTTTTAAATTTTTTTTTTCCCCCCGGCAATTGGGGGGGTTTTTTTAAAAAAAGGAAAAAAAAAAAAAAAATTTTTTTTAAATTTTTTTTTTTTTTGGGGGGGGGGGTTTTTAAAAAGCCCCAAATTTTTTTTAAAAAAAAAAAAATTTTTTTAAAAATTTTTTTTCCCCAAAAAAAAACCCGGAAAAAAATTTTTAAAAAAAAAAAAAGGGGGGGTTTTTTTTTAAAAAAAAAGGGGGGTTTCCCGGGGGAAAAAACCCCAAAAAAAACCCCCCCCTTTTTTGGGGGAATTTTTCCCGGGGGGTTTTCCCCCCCCAAAAAAAAAAAAAAAAAAAATTTTTTTTTTCCCTTTTTAAAAAAAAAAATTTTAAAAAACCCCCCCAAAAAAAAAATTAAAAACCCCGGGTTTTTTTGGGTTTCCCCTTTCCTAAGGGGGGGTTTTTGGGGGAAAAAAAAAAAAAAAAATTTTTCCCCCCAATTTGGAAGGGTTTTTTTTTAAAATAAAATTTTGGGAAAAAAAGGAAAAAAAAAAAAGGGGGGGGAAAAAAAAAAAAAAAGGGGGGGAAAATTTTTGGCCCCGGGGAATTAAAAAAAATTTTAAAAAAAATTTTTAAAAAAAATTAAAAAAGGGGGTTTCCCCCCCTTTTTAAAAAAAAAAAAAAACCCCCCGGGGGTTAATTTTTTTTAAAAAATTTCCCTTTAAAATTTTTTAAAGGGGTTTTTCCCTTTAAAAAAAAAGGGGGGAAAATAAAAAAAGGAAAAAAAAAACGATAATTTTTTTTCCCCCTTTTTTTTTTAAAAAAAAAAGGGGGGGGAAAAAAAAAAACCCCTTTTTTTAAAAAAAAAATTTTTTGGAAAAGGGGGGGAAAAATTTTTAAAAAAAAAAAATTTTTGCCTAAAAAAAAAAATTTTTTTTTCCCAAGGGTTTTTAAAAAAATTTTTTTTGGGGAAAAAAACCCCCCCTTAACAATTTTTTTTTAAAAAAATTTTTAAAGGGGGGGGTTTTTTTTTTTTTCCCCCCGGGAAAAAAAAAAATTTTTAAAAAATTTTTTGGGGGCCCCCCCCCCCAAAAAAATTTTTTGGAAAAAAAAAAAAAGGAAGGGTTTCCCGGTTTTTTAAAAAATTTTTTAAAGGGGGTTTTTTTAAAGGGCCCTAAAAAAAAAAAAATTTAAAAAAAAAAAAAAAGGGGGGTTTTTTTAAAAAAAAAAATTTTTAAATTTTTTTGGGGGGGGGAAAATTCCCTTTTTTTTAAAAAAAAAATTTTTTAAAAAAAATTTTTTTCCCCCCCCCTTTCCTTTTAAAAAAAAAATTTTTTAAAAATTTTTTGGGGGGTTTTGTTTTTCCCCTTTTGGGCCCCCCAAAAAAGGAAATAAAACCCTTTTTCCAAGTCCCCTTTTTTAAAAAAATTTTTTGGGAAAAAAATTTGGGGTTTTTTCCCCCCTTTTAAAGAAAAAAAAAAAACCAAAAAAAATGGACTTTTTTCTCTTTTTAAAATAGCAAAACAGCTTTTCAAATATTTGCTGTGATTGTCTTATAAAAAGAATTAACCATTTACAAAATTGTTTCTGGAAACATCAACACTGCACCATTGCATTTGTATACTTTTAAATGATACACAATTATTAATTCAGAACTTATGTAATACAAGAAGAAAAAAAATTTAACCATTTTATTAGTTTATTTTTTTTGTTTTGTTTTTTCTTTCTATAAAACTTGCTATGAAAATTTTTAGAATTGAAAATTTTTAAAAATTACAAAATATAAAAAAATATTTAAAATACAATTATTATTTAGCATCTTATTTTAATTAACTATGAAAAAAAAATTTTTATTTAATGTTATAAAAAATATAATGAATTGCTACCCAAAATGTCAAATGCATTTTTTATTCAAATTTATAATTACAGTTACTTGAACACTTTAACAGTTCATAGCTGATTTGATTAGAAAAATCATGAAAGGTTTTATTTATTATTTATCAAGAAAAGAAATGGATGTGAAATTATTTATTGATGTGACATCACATACCAATTTATATTTAAAATTTTATCAAAAATTATGAAATGCAAACCATTTTATTTACAATGTTTATTAAAAAATATCATTTTATAGAAAACTATTGAAAACAAGTTTTTATTTAAAATTTTATATAAAAATATAAAAGACATTTAAAAAAAACCAAGAATCAAATGTTTGGAAAACATTGAAAAATTAAAAGATTACAAATTAGTGTTACTTGTCATTAACAGTTTATACAAAAAAAATTCATAACACTGTAGATTTTGACTGAAAAAAAAATTGAAAAACAGTAAATATATGGTAAGACATAGTACATATGTATTCAAAACATGTCTGTCTTAAAATTAATCTGCCATATCTGCCATTTCAATATCAACCCCTTTTATTATAATCATTGTCATTTTGCCAAAACAGTTTGTATATATATATATATATATTTATAAAATTTATATGTTTATTCAAAACAGTCTGTAATAAATTAATTCAAATGGGAAGAATAATAAACAGTGCTGATATTGTAAGAACTTATTCAAAAAACATGGTTTCCCCAAATAGGGTTTGACAGAAAAAAAGTTTATC
This sequence comes from Acanthosepion pharaonis, assembly GCA_903632075.3. NCBI lineage: Eukaryota > Metazoa > Mollusca > Cephalopoda > Sepiida > Sepiidae > Acanthosepion > Acanthosepion pharaonis. The sequence goes on along the minus strand of CAHIKZ030004424.1, from coordinate 17,298 downwards.
ATTCATGAAAACTGCCATTTTGTATGGAAGAAAATTTTCCTTTGGGGTTTTCATCATTATCAATGTTTATTATGTCCTAAAAGGATGAAAATGAAAACAATCTTTTTTATTTATAATTTTAAAAAAAAAATTAAAAAATTTTACAAAAAAAATGCAACATTTTTAAACCATCTAATTACAGCCTTTATTATTTACCATTTATTTAAATGACTATTGTTTAAATTTTTTTTTTCAGAATAATTGAAAAAATCATTTATTCACATAAAATGTTTGAATTATAAATTTTTTTTAATTTATAATTGAACATTTTTCAAATATCAGTTTATTTAAATTTTCTTAATATAAAATATTCTTGTAAATTTATGAATAAAAAAAAAAAGGGGAGATAACTATAAAATGTATACAGTAATAAATCGATTTGATAAAAAACTGAAACAAGTTTTATGAGCTATTATATAGTTTCTGATTATTAGTATTACGTTAATTATGATAAAAAAAAGAAATTGATGCTTAATTAATTTCTTGCCTGAAATTATTATTTTTAGACATAAATTTGCAGATTATTACTAGATTAAGACCTGTTAAGTATTGAATGATTATCTACCGAGAAAAGGAAACTTCCAAATAAGGGAAACCTTATCTCAACTTGCTAGACTAAGAAAATTTATCCCTAGGTTCAAAAAAGTAGAGATAATATACACACTACACTGTTCAGGTCAAAAAGGTCTTGTATAGAGCCACTGTAAATAATATATACCGTTAAAAGTAATATAACAGCTGAAATTTTCAATGAGGCAATAGGATAAGATATACCAATGCTCATCTTCAAAACGTCTGCCCAATAGAGCTCGGTGCTAGGACAGTATTATCTTTCAGCCCTGAAGATCAGCTTTCTGCTCAATGAGGCTACAAAAGAGTGCAATGCTGTTTATATTTTCTTTTAAACTACAATCAATACAAATTAATGTAAACATAGGATATTCTAACCTGTTTATTTAAGGTTGAAAGCACGTCCTCTTTATAGAATTTATAATTTGCAATTAGCTTTAACGATTCCTCCATGCTAAAACTTCTTAAAAAGAAAGGGAAACAATTCTGTAAATAACAGTTAATAGACGTGAAGTTGTCGCCCTTAGATCTCTTTATACTTAACTATTACTCAAAAACTGGTAGACATCAAATTTATATATTCTTCAAATTAAAGCATGTAATATTTTTTTTTTTATTTTATAGTAATAAAACATACAAAAATCAGATTATTATACAAGTTATTAAATTTGAGCATTTTCTTTCCCCCCTTGATGATCATGGCAGATATTAATAGAAATTTTTGCATTACTAAGAAAAAAATTTCTAGGCAACTAACAAATATTTTAAACTCTTAGGTCTTATCTACTGTACACATACTTTGACACTTAAGTTTTTGTTACTACTCAAAGATAAGATTATACAATACATTAACTACTTAAGAGATGGCAAAACATCAAGGTTTCTTTGTTCAGATTTTCCACCCTTCACTAATAGTAAAATGGACAGCAATTCAAAACAATATATAGTGATAATAACTGAAAGCAATGGTCAACTCAGGACAGCTAATGAGATATTTTATTTGTAGACATTCATAAAAATATCTTGATTGCAACTGGACAATACAAATTATAGATTGTAACAGATATAAAAAGAATTACAAATCTTGCTCCTGCTTCAGGAGGTACATATAAGTCAGTATACTAATACTTAATATATGCATAAACAAAACTATAACCAGTTTCAGAATTCTATAGTATAGTTTCGAGAGAGAAAAAAAACAAAAAACTACCTTTAATCAGAGTTATCTGCCCTTGTTAAGCCATTAACATGTCATTGCAACAAATTAAATGCACAAAAAAAGAGATAAATGTTTAACTTTTTAATATATCATCCTTGTTTTTGTATATTTCATATTTTAGACAAAGGCATCTAAAAACGCGTTTAGAATATATGAAGGACTGAAGTGACAATACTTCGCTTAGTACAATTTATGAATTAATAGAACATTAATGACTCTTCAAACTTGGGTTTTGTGACTAACAACCTTATAACATTCATATCAGTTTCTCCCACAGCACAAAAGAATAAACACGCAATATATATATATATATATATATATATATATATATATATATATATACACTTCATTCAATGACCTATAAGATATAATACCAGTGTATGGGTACAGTAAGTATCTTTAAGGAAATTATTTTTTAGCTTTTTCATTTAAAAATTTCCATTCTACATTTTGCAAATACCAAGCCCTCAAAATTAAAACATATGCTTCCAACAATTCCTGAAATAACAGGCTTACACTAATATAGAATACAAATTAGAAACTGGTTATAATGGCTTAATAATGAAATGTGTGAGAGAACATCATAAAAAGCATTTTGGTGTAGTGACAAGATCAAAGCTTATAAATTTCACAATAGTCAAACTTGAAAATTCACTTTTTCCCCTCCTCTCACAGCAGTTATATAATTGTAATGCACTTATAATTATATAAATACATTTTATAATTGTAATGGTTAGCAGTGAAGCCAGATCCAGTTGACCATTTTTAGATTCAATGAATTGAAAATTTAGAAGTCAGTAATGGAACATTTTTCTTGGAAATAGAAGGAAAGTTCCTAGCAACCAAAAGCAAAATTCCCAAAATAAAGAAAAAAAACACCAAATTAGAATAAGAGGAGAATTCAAGGGTTAAAGAAAAGAAAAAAAAAATGGGCTTGGGGATAAATTAAAAAGTAAAATAAAAGAGCATTTGGTAAGGAACAGAGTTAATTCTGCCTCCACAGGTTATCTCCCTTGTTTAAAATAAACTAAGAGTGAAAAAAAAAAAAATTTTGTTAAAGAAATCAAGCAGAAACCAACACTCAGCATGAAGAGAAATGAAAGGGATCAAAATAACAAGTAGAACTTTCAATTTAACTTACCATTCTGCAAAAGAAAGTTTCAGAAAAGAAACATTTCTACATAAAGCTTGGTTTATGCCTCAATGTTAATAGATTGAGATTTTCTTAAAAAAAGAATAATGCGAGTCTCCACTGTACCATAACTCAAAATTCAATTTTATTAAATCAACAACAGTGAATTTATTTAACACTGGAAGTTTTTGTTGAATGCCACATTGCATTAAATCAGCCTACATTAAAATTTCTCTGTGTTATAACAAATTTTGAATATTTTCATATTAGCAGTTTAACAAGAATTATAGCAGTGGGACATTTAAATATAGTCATAAAGAACTAAAAATCATAATTCTGTATTAAAAAAAAAAAAAAAAAAAAAAAGATTTTTTTTTTTTTACGTAAAGATAATATATTGATAATTTTCCTTTTCAAATGAGGCCACTTACAGATGTCAAAAGCATGAAACCACCCAACAAATTTCTTTTTGTAGTGATAGAGGAAATCGAACTTATGCTATAGAGTAATGGTTAAAAAAACTGGTATTGATGTAGGGGTGTGGAAAAAGAAAAGAAAAGTGAATTCAGTTTCCCCCCTGATTGTCCCATACTTGTGACACTGTGTTAAACTAAGCTTTGTAAACAACTGCACACATTCCTTTTGGTCTTGTGACAACCAAAGCAAATCTGGGGAATTATCTTCAATGCTTGCCATATAGCAAAGTTTAGCAAGTTCATTGACTGCTTCATTTTCATAGTCAAAAGTAAATATCTACAGAGAAATCACCCTGTAATTGTAAGTGCAGTGCATTGTTATCACAAAGAATTCAGTTCTGGCATCTGATCACGTTTAGGTTCCTGAAATTAACTGAACAGTAGAGAGAAAAAAAAAAAAAAAATATGTAGAGAATAAAATGCAATGATTTTTTAAAACTTAATATTTTGCTGGTCACTATCTGTATACTATTGGCTTTCAACAGTAGGCAATAGCAAAAGATAGGCATTCAGTACAACTGAGTATATATAAAAAAGGAGGCACGGTGGAGTAATGGATAGCGGCTTGGATTGAGGAATCAGAGCAGAGTTAAATTCAGTCGAATCCATTACATTCACTTACGTGCTAATACCCTTGGGAAAGGTGTGAATCCTCTTTCTTCTCCCTCCAGCTATGGGTAAATAGCAGGACAGACTGGGTTCTATAGCCTTGGATGGCAACTGGTCTAGGAGAAGGAAAACTCTGAATTCAAACCTGCTCTTAGATGAGGGGTGAATGGAGTCTCTAAGCCTTGGTTGGCAATCCATTTAGTGATGGTGTCACGATAAAAAAAACACACCTAGCGAAGCATCAAGAATTCAGCTATTTGACAAGATTATGAACTACACCAATCAAAGTATTGGTGAGTTCAATCTCGCTGAAGCCGCAAGATGATGATGATATATAAAAAATATTTCAAGCCTAATTTTTTTTTGGGATGTTCTCCCAATATATTTACATTCAAACACATTGACCAAGTTGAAGCAAAATGAAAAACGTGAAATAAAAAAAAAACAAAAAAAAAAAAAAAAAACACCAAATGTGCCGTTTTTTTGTGACTCTTATATAAAAAAATATAGCAACAATATGCACATTTACAAAGAATTAATGGATTTGTTTTTAATCAGACATTTTTAAATTTAATAAATACTCAGGCCAAAAGAGACACTGTTTAATAAATAAATAAAATAAATAAATAGTGTGTAAGATTATATATATATATATATATATATATATATATATATATATATATTCATTCATTTATAGACACATGAGAATGTGCAAAGTATAGGTAACTGTAGTATGTTTACAAAATTTATGTAAACAGTAGGAGTTATACTGTATATACTAGAATTAAAATAAGAAATATACAAACAGTGCAAAAATAAGAATTTATTTTTCCCAGAAAATATTAAAATGAAAAAAAAAAAAAAAAAATTTATACATCATACATTTACATAAAGTATATGTGATGTTTGAATATTTTAATATCACCAAGTTAAACCAAAACTAGAAGAAACAAAAAGCTTAATACACAGTTTGTTATATATATATATATATATATATATATATATATATATATATATATAGCTGTACAGGAGACAACATATACTAACAAACTTATTTTTTTCCAAAACACACACAAAAAAAAAAATTTAAAATATCTCTTCAGCCCTCTGATAAAAAATTCAAGAAACTTAATCAGGGTAAATATATTGTTATAAACAAATATAAAAAATTGCATTTAAAACCTACACAATACAATTAGCAATCAGGTCAGTATTAGTAAATATGGCATTTTAATATATATATATATATATATATATATATATATATATATATATATATATCTCCACCAGCCATGATTTAAAAGCTGATTCTGAAAAGCTATGCTTTCCCAAGACCAATATTCTGTATGAGCAGTTACCAAAAAATAAACTACGAGCAGAAAAATTTGATAGATACTTTCAACTCCAGTAACATGGTAATTCTTATGACAAGTTAGGATTGTTTTTTTTGTGTAACAGAAGAATTCTCTTCTACCTTTTCAAAATGTTCAGTTAATGCAAATATTACTGGTATTGGCATGGACACTAAAAAGACAATACAATTTATAAGTATGCTTGAGAGTTTGACCTTCATGACAAACTTATACCCAACATCTATTTTATGAAATCAAGGCTTATCTGTAAAAACTGAGCTTAAAGTAATAGAATCATTTCACATTCCTGTAGCTTGTTAACACAATGCAAAAAAGGTGTCAAATTTAATATGCACCGTGTGTTAGTGTGTTCTAAAAAAAAAAAAAAAAAAAAAAAAATTGATTGATTCATTTATTTATTTATTTTCTACAGCTTATCAACCCTATGCAGATTATTTAAAGCCAGAAAATATTTTTAGATTTTGCAAATTTTTTTTTTTTTTGGTGGAGGGAGGAGATAATGATTTTGACAACACAAGTCTTATTAATTAGCTCATAGCTGAAGGGGGGGGGGGTGGATTCATACCTTTCCCAAAGGTATTTTGCACATAAGTGAATATAATGAACCTGACCGGATTTGGAACTGTTTTCTGATTACCACTTCAAGTCATTATCTATTACACCACCTGCACATGCAAGCTTACAATACCTGGTATTCCCAATTAATCACCATCTAGGTACTAACCAGGCTCAATATTGCTTAACTTCAATGGTTGTACAGGAACCAGTGTTTCAACATGTTGTGGATGTAAACCCCAATGAGCAGAAAATTACCCCCCTACCCAATCAAATGCTGATATTCAGTTCTGCATTTGTTAATCTGGGTTTTATTTTTAGGGGACTTAAAAGCAGAGCTCAAGATAGATTTTTGTTATTGATGCACATTTAGAGTTTTTATGATTTCATCAAATAAATCCTTTTTATTTACACATAATTCAGAGCAATTATATTCTAACTGGGTTTGCTTTTAAGCAATAAATATATCTGGGAGGACAATCACCAATAGCCACTGTGAACAGCTTCATTTATAAATTTCAAACATTACAAGAAATTACTTCTCTGCTGTTTATTAAAGTTTCATACATTTTATCTATACACAACCAAAACAGAATTTAGAAATTTTAAACTTTCAAATCAAAATTCTTTTTTTTGCTAACAACTATTAAACTTGGCATGGAGTAATGGTTAACAAGATAGTCTATGTAATCATTATTGAATAGAAAGTTCAATCCTAACTGGGTGGCCTATATTTGTGTCTAAGCTAAAAAACTTCATAACTACCAAATGTGGAGTGAAGGGAATTGAACAAGTTGTGCAACTTTTATTGCCTCTTTAAAAAAAAAAAAAAAAAAAAAATAGAATGGTTATGCTGAATCTTGTCACTCATGTCTGTTATAAACAGAATAGAAAGAAGATAGCGTCAGAGAAACCATTTGCCTGAACTAGAACAAATACTAGAGGAGACAATGTGACATGCTCAATGGGTTTATATTTGAATGAAGCCTGTCTTTAGCACAAAAAGAAAATTGGTCAATGTGACAATCTCAAGCAGAGATTAGTAATTATATATATATATATATATATATATAAAAACCATTCAAGACAAGATCAAAACATCCAAAGTGCTAAAATTGCATTCATAAATTTAATTACATTTTATAACATTAGAAACCTTCAAGTAAACCTACAGTTTTAGTTTAAAGTTTTTTTTAGAAAAAAATAGTTAACAGACCCTTTTTTTTCTTTTAGAATAATGGTACAGAATGAAGATACACTTTTGCAACCATATTTGTTCAAATAGAAACAAAAATCAAGATCCAGTTTTATATTCAATTCACACATGAAATTCAATGAACATCAATGGTTAACTTAATTTTCCTCAAGAATGAAAAATTTCCAAAATGGATGTCATTCAAACAAAGAAAATATAAAAGTTTTAATTGAATCAACCAAAATAAATAATCATAAAATAAACTAATAAAGTCAGAGAGAAAAAATATCCAAAACTAAATTAAATTTTGGTAATATAAGTATTTAAAGCCATAGGAGTACTAGATTATTTAAAAAATTGTACCGTTTATCAAAGAGAGTAAAAAATTTGTGTAGTGCCAAGATTCCAGAAGAGAGAAAAATCTTACAATTCTATGACTTAACAGAAAATGACAGAACTTTCCACACACACACACATACATACACGTGATTAGGTATAAAACTCAATGATAAAATTTCCACTGATCAGTAGAAATTTAGTTCTGCAACTCAGAGTATCGATTATTTACACTCCTTCTTTCAACCAATGACTGTCCAGAAACTATTTAGTCCAAGAGAGTAATTTCAAAGTTATTTTTTTCCTTCTCCCCCCCATTACGTTTTTAACCCTTTGAGCCTAACCACCATTTTACTGGTGGTAAAGAAGAAAAATGATGTAATGCCCAGCCACTAGTTGAAAGATGGATAAACACTTGCAACTATTTTCATATCTACAGTGAAACATTACATACCAATTATTTGTGAATTTTGGACTCAAATTCAGGCAGAAGGGTTAAAATTGTTCGGGAACACAGAGCTCAAGGGGTTAAATGCTACTCCTCCAAAAGAAGAAAAAAACCTGCAAGAATTTCAACTTTGATATCACATTTGTGTGACTAATGGAAAACAAAAACTTGAATTTGTGTAAAGATTGCATTGTTGGATTACAAACTAAACCATACTTTTGAAATCTAAGTTAATTTTTCTGATATATTTTTTAGACGTTTGTTTCTTTAGTTTCCCCCATTAAACAAGTTTCTTTGGCAAGGCTTATTTTTATTCATGCTATTTAAAGAAATCATACTCAAGTAAAACAAAATTAAAAAAAAAAAAATAACATAAAAAAATGTTTCCCTAATTGTCTCTAAATTAAATTAAATTACTGCATTTCAAAAATAGCAACAGGCCTGCTCCTGTTGCAGTTAATGAATAAAAGAAATGAAGTTCCTGGAAGCAATGTCAATCATGATTGAAAGGGCACCATGTGTATTGTAGCCATAGCAGTAATGATTGTGTCTAGGGCAAAATAGTTTGACAGAGCCTATCTGATTTCAAATTCAGGGTTTTTTTTTTCTAGTTTGTCTGCTACCCAAGGCAAAAAAAAGTACAATCTACCCCTGCTATTAACCCTATAGTTAGAAAACAAATTCATGCCTTTTCCAAGGGTGTTAGTGCAAAGTGAAAAAATAGACTCAGAATTTTAACTTGGCACACTGATTTTCACTTGTGTCACATCTGTGCTTTCAATTTATTCCTTTAAAATGATTCCAGTACTTATAAATAATGTGTGAAAGTCTTATGTTTTTTTTATGCAAGGGAAAAGCTCAATTTCTTTAAATACCCCAAATTTAACCCTTATTTTGTAATTTAGCATCATGTTGGAAATTATCAATTATTTTGTAACAAATAAATAATATTGTTATGATTAAAAATAGTTCTCAAATCTGTGCTCTATAAAGGTATTGCAAAAAACTTACGTACTTTTTTTTTTGTTTTTTTAATAGATGTACATTAAACAGAACCAGTTAATAAACTTATACCAAAGCTTTATTGCACTTTACTGACTACTCATCTACTGACGGATATTACAAGATGCTTTTTATACCTTCTAGATCTTAAGGGGAGGTAACTGATGATGTGTCAGTACCCCCCCATTTTCTATTTTGCATACATACTTAATTCAGTTTAAGTTTGTATGCAGGTTGTTTACTGCAAGTATATACTCTGATTATTCTAATATATCTACTATGTATATCAAGTTATCCCAGCAGTTCAAATAGATCTGATATTCCCACTTTACATTCTGTTTATATGTTCACAGTAAATTAAAATTTATGTCATTTATGATGCCTAAAAAAAATATATTTTTCTCTGGTAAAATAAAAAAAAAAAAAAAAAAAAAAAATCACAAATTCACCAAACTTTCCCCATCACTGTAACATCAAGACACATCTTTGTCTTTTGCCTCCTGTAGTAAAAACAGAACTAGTTAATAAACTTATACCAAAAGCTTTATTGCACTTTACTGACTACTCATCTATTGACAGATATTACAAGGTGCTTTTTTATACCTTCTAGATCTTAAGGGAGGTAACTGATGATTTATCAGTACAAGATGAATATCTGATATTACACACTGGCTGTGATTCAAGCCTGGAGAGCACGCTTTAAGCTTTGGATTAATCAACTGTGCACATCAAAAGAGTGCCTAATCTATTTGAATTGTCAGAGAATCTGTTTCAGAAGAAGCAAACAAGAAGTCAGCAAATCTAGAATGAATAAGCTGGGTCAATGAGAAAGCCAAACATCTTTCCACACCCAAATGGACATTACCTCCCAGTTCTCTTCTAACATAGCTGTCTGTTTATTGCCAAGTTCTTGTGCCATTATCTGCTAGAATCTATTTTAAAACCATCATCAAAAAGATTGGCAGGAGCCAGACATGAGCTAAAAAAAAAAAAAAAAAGTTGAACAAGTACTTGAAAACCACTCTTGCATAACATCTTCAGTCTATACTTCCTCTTACAACTGTTCATTACATTATGTTTATTACGATGTGGCAACTCGTGGGAAGAAAGGTGATGCTTTATAAACACGAGACAAAATAAACCTTAAAAAAAAAAAAAAATAAAATCTCAATGCCATTGCTAAAAGTCTATTTGAGAATAACTTACTTCTCACCCAACCCGAATATAGATTCTTTTACATGACAATCCATAAAATTAAGATAAATATGAAATATATAACAAAGAATTTAGTTAATTAGTATACAATTAACTATAAGGAAATTGCCATTTTTGGTCAGGCTAATCATATTACTAATAAAAACATTTAGTAGGCAAAATGACTAACAAAGCTAACAATTAAGTACTAGTCATGAAAATAGTGGAGTGATGAAAAAGACCAACAGGCTGATATTGAGGTTTATCAAACTTTTCATATACAAGAAGTTACAAAACTGTATTATATAAATTTTTGACTGAATTTTCTATCCTACAGGACAATAGCACAGAAGATTAAAGGCATTTGTTTCTGAATGTAATGACAATCTGATAGGATTTTCCAAGTTCAATCCCCTGGGCTGGAAATTGGGTCATTAATAACTGAGCAGTACTAAAAAAAAAAATAAATAAATAAATAAATAAATGAATGAAATGAGATATCCCTAGAAAAGGCCAGTAGAACAAAAACAAACCCCAATAGATAAGATAAAAAGGTCTGCAAAAATTCCCTGAATGTTATCTAGGTCAACAGAAACCTGAAGAAGGCCAGAGGTCACAACAACTGAAATGCTGTCATAACAACAAAGATGAAGATATTAATCTGAATGCAAATAAATGATATAAATTGGTGGCAAATTTAGCTTCTGACTTCTGAATGGAAAAAAAGCAAACTTAAAATATCTTTTTGAATTGAATTCTCCCAAGTTAAAAAAAAAAAAAAAAAAAAAAAAAAAAAAAAAAAAAAAAAAAAAAAAAAAAAGGAAAAAAAAAGAGGAAAAAAAAAAGGGAAAAAAAGGAGGGAAAAAAAAAAATAAAAAAAGGAAAAAAAAGGGAAAAAAAGAAAAAGAGAAAAAAAAGGGGAAAAAAAGAGGGGAAAAAAGAGAGGGAAAAGAGGGAAAAAAAAGGAAAAAAAAAAAGAGAGGGAAAAAAAGAGGGGAAAAAAGGAGGAAAAAAAAAGGGGAAAAAAAGAAAAAAAAAAAAAAGGAAAAAAGAGAGGGAAAAAAGAGAGGAAAAAAAAGAGGAAAAAAAGAGGAAAAAAAGGAAAAAAAATGGGAAAAAAAATTAAAAAAAAGGGTTTTTTTTATTTATAGTTGACTTATATTTTGAAAAAGTTTGCATGAGTAAGGAAATTGGTGAATTTTGGAATGGGCGATAATAGAATGGCATCAACGTTTCAACATAATAACCTCCTGCTACCTTTTTCCAGGTTAATCATCAAACATTAATAATATTGCAAGTGCTTGGGTCCCATTGTGAAAAGTCGTGTCAACAATGTTCAGGAAGAAAAACAAAAGAGGGTGCTGAAGGGAAGATATGAAATCATCATCATCATCAAAAGGTCACCAAGTGTTTTTTCATGCTTGGGGCGTTAATGATAGTCAGATCAGTGGCAACCCAGGAAGAAACATTGCTAAAGGTGATCAAAATATGAATCAGACCATTGTCATAACTTCATCAAAACCATGAAAAAAATCAAATACAACACTGAAACTAGTGGATGGAAGACCTACTCCATTTTAATTGGGAATACTGTTTTTACATGTTGAGTTGGGAGCACGTTTTTACTGCCTGAAATTGGCATAGTACTCTCCAAAAAGGATTCTTAGGCCACTTGAAGATGCTAGTATGGTCCACAATTTACATACATTGGAATCAAAACATAAAACTGAACAAAAACAAGAAGATAAATTTCCAAAAAAAAAGATTACTTTCTCACTGGCTCAAATGTACTTAATCAAGATTCATACTAAAATATACATTTTAAGGATATAGCTGGATCTTCCTCAAATAAAATCAGATTTTAATATGTTCCAACAAAATTTGATCAAAATGTGAAACATACACACTGAAAAGAAAAATTGTCAGTGAACTAACTTCAACATATAGGCTATTTGATTTATAGTCAAGTTAAGACATGTTGACCATGTGGTGAAAACAATCAATATTTGTGTGTGTGTATGATGGCAGTTGTAGGAACAACAAGGCTTGCATTAAAATCAAGATTCTCCTTGCCTCTCTAAATTCAGTTGCCCACTTTTGCAAATGGCTTCAAGCATGTCAAGGGAATTTTCTATGAAAGTTAAACTGCTTTCTGCTGGAATTTGGTATGACATTACAATGCCAAATTTTGATAATTTAAGAGATGTCACTACTTGTTTCATTTTGAATAAAAGATATTAAAACCTGAACAGTTGAAAGTCAAGTTTACTGTTGATAATAAAGTAACTAGAAACATGTTATATATTCTTACTGTTATCTTCATAGTTTAACAAAAATTTTAAAGCCCCACCCTACTCTATTCTGAATCTATTAGTAAAGATTGTTTTAACTATAGAAACAACCAATAACTTATCCAAATTCAGAAATAGGAGATGTTTTAAATACGAGGCATCAGTTGTTCATTTCCTTTCAAATTGTTCTCTATTTAAAAATGGGCAAAGAAAGAAAAATTTTAAGACCAATCTTTAACAAATTCAATGTGCTTCCATGGGTTGAAACTACAGAAAAAAAAATGATGCATAAAGTAAATATTTCTCTCTCTCTCTAGTGAAAAACAAAAAAATGTTTTTAACACTTTGCCTCATAAAAATGAACTAACTGGAATGTTTATTAAGTTATCAGTTCTGAGTTATGTAAATATAAAAAAAAAATCCTATGACAATTTATAACAGAGATTATAATGTTTTTAGAAACAAACTAAATGACACATACTTTATTGAAGAAATTTCCTTCAATGGGGGGACACTCGTCATTGGTTCATCAAACTTGAAAAAGGCTTTCCAATTGCTTCCCCATAAATTTAAGTAATTTTCTTAATATGAGGCCAGGAAAAAAAAATTTTTCAAGTTATTTGTTATATATATCTAGTATTTCAAAAGGAGGATTGGTTCTTTGTGTTTTGAAGTCATTGTAAAAAAAAAAAAAAAAAAAAAAGGAACATGGAAAAGTTTTTTGAATTCATTCATTTGATTTTTTTTGCCTCTTTCCTGCTATGTTCATTAGTCCACTTGTATCAGATTTGGTTTATCATTCCAAATTTGGTTAGAATCTTTAAATATTCTGTAGCTTTTAATAAGGTTTGGAGAAAATAATCAATCAATCAATCAATCAATAGATTCTTATTTTTATAACTGTATCTGAAAATCCTTTATATATTTGGGAAATTTTGGATTTATTTCTTTTTTTTTTTCATGCCCTCTTTCCGATCCATATGAAAGTCTTCATGGATAAAACTATTTTAAGTAAATGACTCTGATTTTTAGGTTAATGTTTTTTCCTCACTTAAATTTGTGTTTAATAGACAAAACTTTAGAAACATAATGCAATTCTATTTCTCTTTTCCTTTTCCTCTTAGATACGTGACCCTATCTGATCTAAATTGAACAAAGTAAATTAGTTTTAGAGACGGGAAATTCCGTGACCATATTATACATGGATTCAGGGTGAAACGTCATCCGATTCAATCATCATTCATCATTTGGGAAGGTTTTATGTCTTTAATTTTTTAAACACTTAGATGAGGATTTTGATTTCTTTTAATAAATTGTAAAGAAGGGAATGCCAAATATAAATTCCTGAGAGAAGGAAATATACAGTGATCTCCCACATTGCGTCTTTGACATTTTTGGAAAACGCAAAAAATGATTTTCTATAAAGCACTTGATTCATCTTCAATGAATTTGAATCTAAAATAATTTTTAATTTTAGATGAGGGTTTAATTTTTCTAATGGCAATATTAAAGAAGGAAAAAAAATATCCAGAGAAGGAAAACATGAGTTTCACCACTTAGGTCCACCGCATTTTTTATTGGAAATCGCACCGCTGAGTTGAATGCAGTGAAACTTTGACGCCTGCCTCAATGAATTGAATGAAAATTATTTCGAACAAGAAGAGTTTTTGCCTTTCCATAATGGCACATTAAAGAAGGAAAAGGTAAATATTAAGAGAGAGAGGAAATATACAGTGATCACCCACTTTGCGTCCACCGCATTTTTAGTGAAATCGCAATTAATATGAGTTGAATGCAGCTTCCCACTACTGCCTCAATGAATTCTAATGAAAAATAATTTCGAACAATTTTAGATGAGGGGTTCACATTTCGCTAATGGCACATTAAAGAAGGAAAGGTAAATATAAAGCACCGAGAGAAGGGAAAATACAGTGATCACCCAATTTGCGTCCACACTGCATTTTTAGTCGAATTGCAATTGCTGAGTTGAATGCAGTGCTTCCTACGCTGCCTCAATGAATTTAATGAAAAATAATTTGAACAAGTTTTAGATGAGGTTTTGCCTTTTCCTAATGGCACAAAAAAAGTCAAAAATAATACAGAGAAGAAATATACAGTGATCACCACTTTGCGTCCACCGCATTTTTTAGTGGAAATTGCAATTCGCTGAGTTGAATTCTTCTACGCCTCAATGAATTCTAAATGAAAAAATAATTTCGAACAAGTTTTAGATGAGGGTTTTGCCTTTCCATAATGGCACATTTTAAGAAGGGAAAGGTAAATATGAAAGCACAGAGAGAAGGGAAATATACAGTGATCACATCACTTTGCCACCACGTATTTTTAGTAAAACGCAATTCGCTGAGTTTGTTGCAGTGCTTCCTACGCTGCCTCAAATGAATTCTAATGAAAATAATTTCGAAAATTTTAGATGAGGTTTTGCTGTTTCCAATGGCACATTAAAGAAGGGAAAGGTAAATAGTAAAGCACCGAGAGAAGGAAAATACATACATCTCCACTTTGTCCACCGCATTTTAGGGAAATCGCAATTCGCTGAGTTGAATGCAATTTCCTACGCTGCCTCAATGAATTCTAATGAAAAATAATTTTGAACTAATTTTAGATGAGGGCTTTGCCTTTCCAGTAATGGCATATTAAAAAGGAAAGGTAAATATAAAGCACAGAGAAGGGAAATATACAGTGATCACCCACTTTGCGTCCACCGCTTTTTAGTGGAAATCGCAATTCGCTGAGTTAATGCAGTGCTTCCTACGCTGCCTCAATGAATTTAATGAAAAATTTCGAACAAGTTTTTAGATGAGGTTTTGCCTTTCCATAATGGCACATTAAAGAAGGAAAGGTAAATATAAAGCACACCAAGAGAAGGGAAATATACAGTGATCACCCACTTTGCGTCCACCGCATTTTTAGTGGAAATCGCACTGCTGAATGCAGGGGATTCCTACGCTGCCTCAATGAATTTAATGAAAAATACTTTCGAACAATTTTAGATGAGGGTTTTGACTTCCCAATGGCACATTAAAGAAGGAAAGGTAAATATAAGCACCGAGAAGGGAACATACAGTGATCACCCACTTTGCGTCCACGACATTTTTTTAGTGGAAATGCAAATTGCTGAGTTGAATGCAGTGCTTCCTACGCTGCCTCAATGAATTCTAATGAAAATATACTCGAACAAGTTTTAGATGAGGGTTTTGCCTTCCCAATGGCACATTAAAGAAGGGAAAGGTAAATATAAAGCACAGAGAGAAGGGAAATATACAGTGATCACCCACTTTGCGTCCACCGTATTTTAGTGGAAATTGCAATTCGCTGAGTTGAATGCAGTGCTCACGCAGCCTCAATGAATTTAAAATGAAAAATATTTCGAACAAAGTTTTAGATGAGGTTTTGCCTTCCCTAATGGCACATTAAAAGAAGGAAAGGTAAATATAAAGCACCGAGAGAAGGAAATACAGTGATCACCCACTTTGGTGTCCACCGCATTTTTAGTGGAAATGCAATTTGAGTTGAATGCAAAGCCTCACGCTGCCTAAATGAATTTTAATGAAAATAATTTCGAACAAGTTTTAGATGGGGTTTAGCCTTCCCAATGAATATTAAAGAAGGAAAGGTAAATATAAAGCACAGAGAGAAGGGAAATATAAAAAGATCACCCACTTTTGCGTCCACCGCATTTTTAGTGGAAATCGCAATTGCTGAGTTGAATGCAGTGCTTCCTCACGCTGCCTCAATGAATTTAATGAAAATAATTTTAAACAAGTTTTAGATGAGGGATTTGCCTTCCTTAATGGCATATTAAAGAAGGGAAAGGTAAATAAAAGCACAGAGAAGGGAAACATACAGTGATCACCCATTTGCGTCCACCGCATTTTAGTGAAATCGAATTCAAGAGTTGAATGCGCTTCCTTTCGCTGCCCTCAATGAATTCTAATGAAAAATAATTGAACAAGTTTAGATGAGGTTTTGCCTTCCCTAATGGCACATTAAAGAAGGAAAGGTAAATATAAAGCACAAAGAGAAGGGAAATATACAGTGATCACCCAATTTTGTCCACCGCATTTTAGTGGAAATCGCAATTGCTGAGTTGAATGCAAAGTGCTTCCTACGCAGCCTCAATGAATTCTAATGAAAAATAATTTCGAACAAGTTTTAGATGAGGGTTTTTGCCTTCCTAATGGCATTTAAAGAAGGGAAAAAAATAAAAACACCGAGAAGGGAATATACAAGATCACCCACTTTGCGTCCACCGCATTTTTAGTGGAAAAATCGTACTGCTGAGTTGAAAAAGTGCCCCATGCCGCCTAATGAATTCTAATG
Organism: Acanthosepion pharaonis; assembly: GCA_903632075.3. NCBI lineage: Eukaryota > Metazoa > Mollusca > Cephalopoda > Sepiida > Sepiidae > Acanthosepion > Acanthosepion pharaonis. The sequence continues at coordinate 518 of CAHIKZ030004424.1, read as the reverse complement.
AAAATAATTTCTGAACAAGTTTAGATGAGGGATTTGCCTTTCCCTAATGGCACATTAAAGAAAGGGAAAGGTAAATATAAAGCACAGAGAAGAAATATAGATCACCTCCACTTTGCGTCCACTGCATTTTAGTGGAAATCGCAATTGCTGAGTTGAATGCAGTGCCTTACGCTGCCTAAATGAATTTCTAATGAAAAATAATTTCGAACAAAATTTAGATGAGGGTTTTGCCTTCCTAATGGCACATTGTTAAGGGAAAGGTAAAGTGAAGCACCGAGAGAAGGAAATATACAGATCACCCAATTTTGCGTCCAATCGCATTTTTAGGAAATCGCAATCGCTGAGTTGAATGCAGTGCTTCCCAGCGTTCAATGACTTTAATGAAAACAATTCTCAACAAATTTTAGATGAGGGTTTGCCTTCCTCAATGGCACATTAAAAGAAGGAAAGGAAAATAAGCACAGAAAAAGGGGAAATACAGTGATCACCCACTTTTCCTCCACCCTTTAAAAAATTTT
>CAHIKZ030004423.1:0-31669 GCA_903632075.3 Acanthosepion pharaonis | reverse complement strand
TGTCTTCAGATTTTTGATGTTTGTTGGATCTCTATCACGGATCTTAATTTTCAAAAACTGCCATAAATTCTCTATTGGATTCAAATCCAGCGACTGACTGGGCCATTGTAAGATGTTAACATTGTTATTAGCAAGCCAATATTCTTGGCAGTATGCCTGGAATCATTGTCCTGCTGGAAGATCCAATCAGGAGGAAGCCCAAGATTCTCTACATAAAGCGATAAATTTTCGTTTAGGATTTGTTGATATTTTTCTGCATTCATTCTACCATCTATAATTGCTAGTTTGCCAACACCTCACATCAAAAAGCAGCCCCAAACAAAGATACTATTCCCACCAAATTTGACAGTTGGTATGGTTTTCTTGGGTGCATATGCTTTGCCGTCTTTCCTCCATACATAATTAGGGAATTGCAACCGAACAAGTCAATTTTCCTCTCATCTGTCCAAAGAACTCTTTCCCAATAAGAATTTTCCTTATCTTTATGCTCTGTCACAAATTTCAACCTGGCATCTCTATGCCACTTCAGAAGGAGTGATGTCTTTCTTGGGGAGCGCGACTTTATACTGTCCCTGTGTAGTTCATTACTAATCATTGGCTTAGTTACGTTAACTCCTGACAAACTCAGATCATTCTGAAGGTCTTGTCTGATGGCCATTGGGTTATTTTGGAACTGTCACATCAACTTTGTTCGTAATCTGGGAGAGATCTTCCTGGGAGCACCGGGTCTGCCTTTGTTCTCAACAGTATTATGTCTTTTAAATCTTGCAATAAATGAATCAATTGTTGAAAAAGGTACGTTCGTGTCACTGGAGATGTTTCTGTAACTTTTTCCATACCTTAATAATTAGCTCTTTTTGAGCACAAGTCATTTCCTTATGTCTAGCCATTATTAGAACCGTTATCAGTGAACAGTGACTGCAGAATGATCCAATTTTGAACAGAATGCTGCAATAGAGTTACTGAGAATATTCTAGAACAGTTTAGAATCTTCTACTTTGAAGTACAACCAAAATCTACCGTATTATAATGCAAAAATTGATACTGTACAAACGCTTTTTCCACTATTCAAAATATAAAAATTTGCATAATCGATGAATTTCTAATTTTAAATTGCAGATTCTGATTCTATGCCCCAAAATACATATATAACATTGTTATTTGAAGTTTTCATTCGCTATAAGTGAGAATAACAAGCATTTGTTTGCTGTACGATCCCTTATTCAACCACACTGTAAATGTTGAAAATTGAAAAGGTTGTTTTTTTTTTTTTTTTTTTTAACCAAAGTAATCTTACTTGTTGCTTTTGTGTTGATTAACAAAAGCACTAGAATTTCAATTTTTTGGACAATTGAAAAACTTCATATTCTGGATAATGTTTGGGTTATGCAGTTTTTCAGCCTTCATCAGAAAAAAAAGTAAGCTATTTTTTCAAAAATCAGAAAGTTGCAATAGAAAAATAGTCACTAATATATTGATCTGAGCTGTCCATTTCAGTAACACTGTACAGATGGATGAAACCATGACTGCTTCATATAGCCCCAAAGCATCATATTCTTACTCTTAGATTACACTGTTTTATTATGTGATGTAGTTTGTCTTGCTTTCCCTTAGGCCTTCTGAAAATTCTTGGTTATTAGGATGTGGCTCTATCCAATTGACATCTCTGAATGTGATCTTATTCCAAGTATCTACATATCATAGTTCATACCTTGTTGACTAATTTAATCATGTGTTCAAATGCTTTTTGTTTAGTACTGGTTTCTTAGCTGAAATCCATGTTCTCAAAGGATATGCATCATGATATCTACTAACACCAAATTGTACATGTCAAACTAATCTACCATTTGTCTTGCAGTCAGGGTCAGTTTCTATATCATCCTATGCTGCAGCTTCAAGTAATGAAAGACTGCAAGAATTAGTTGTAAGAATTTTAATTATATTTCTTTTAATCATTTCACCCCAAGCTAGGTGATAAAGCCACTAAGATGCAAGGGTTTACTTAGTGTGGAAGAATCTGAGAGAAAAAAAAATATTAAGTAAAGAGGACAATAAAAGAAATTAAGGACACAGAAGATGGCAACTGATGTTGCATTTAAATTTTGAACATCAAAAGCATTGTAATATCATATTTTCTAAACTTTTGAAACCTGGAAATGATCTAACCAAGAGAAAAAGACAAAATATTTTTACTTGTTAGCAAATAGTCTGTCCAGTAACAATTAACAAAAATCTCTGTATTGAAACTATTCTGTTTAGAAGTAAACGGTTGTGTTGCATAACCTTTAAAACAACATTCTTTTACAGAAAGAGTACCATATGAGTTTCTGAAATAGTAGTGAAGGAGAAAGTAATTGAGTTAATCTGTAGTCCATGATCCTTTCCATTACCTATATTACAACATATATATATATATATATATCTTGAAAAAAAAATAGTATTTATAAGCTTTCAGACTAATATTACTTTAATCTGCATTATATCTTCAGGTAGCCTATTTTTGTAAATTCCTGATATCTCAAATAATAACCATTAAAAGTAGTTAGGAATTAGAGATTTTACCAGAGTGGAAATGAATTACTTAAAAATTGACAAACATGGTTTCAGGTTTTTTTCAGTTATTGAAGTTTATGTGATTTGCATCTAACAATTATACCTATTTTTAAATCCTTTGAATTAAAGATATCCTGATAAAGCTGATATGAAGCAAGAAATTACCAACCATATATAAGCAATCTGATTTTCCCGAATTAGCTATTTTATAATATATGGTAACATGAGGCATTCTTTCTTAACAATGAATAATTTCTCCTGTTACTGTAACAACAAATATGAGGAGAGCAGGCTGTGACCAATAAATATATAATGGCACATTGTTTAATCTTACAGAACAGATTTTACATTGATGATCATTCTAAAATTTTAGTCTCTTAAAAATATTTAAATGATTTATTCAAATATGAATTTTTGCAAGGTATTCATTTTTGTTTAAAATTTCAAAGAAAATAAATATATTAATTTAAGATTAAAATATAAATGTTAACCCTACTAAAAATTTTAGATGTATTTTCGCTATTACTCAATTTTATGGTTGTGGCTTTTTATTAAATGTTCTTATTTTTCATATAATGTATTTAATGTGATATAACCCCACACTTACTTCTGATATTTAATACAGTATTAACATAATGCCCTTCAAAATGACAGGATTATATACATATAGATTAGTGTATTGGCGTGTGCTGCCTTTATATATAATCCATGCTGTTTGTGATTGTAGTAGATTTTATTCATGCAATGTATTTCAATAAAATGAAATAATAAAATGGAGAAAAGTTATTATAAAGTAGTAATAATAGCAAAGTATTTATTATTAAATTTGATTAATGCCTGTTATAATATTATGATAAAATGTTTAGTTTGCAAGGTGTTTAAATATTTATATATCCTTTTAACCGAGCTCTTAACAACAGGTTCTTTATTTGGATCTCAAACAAAAGTGACAAGCACAGAATACTTTACAAGCCACAGTAAAGATTTCTGATACAAAACAAGTTAATATTTTCCCTTCCGAGTTGCAGTGAGAATTATTTATATGATTTTTTTTTTTTTAGGTTGGTTCACAAAGAGTTACAGAAAATCAACTGTTTTGATTGTATCCTTTTTGTTGGTTCCAATTTGCATTGGAAAGACTGCAAAAAAAACTTCCCCCTCCCCAATTATAGGCAAAACAACAAATGCATGTTGGAATTTTTTCCTGACTTAGTTCTGTTCTTTCTTGAAACCAGAATGTTGTCATTGTTTGTATTCTCTTTCATGTGTTAACACCATTTTTAGTTTGTAAACATTTTGCCATATTACTGTTGCTTTGCCTTGTATATATTGTTTGCTTAATATTATTTTTGCCTTGTTTTTCTTTATTTTCTCCTGTTAATTTTTATTGCAAACTTTGTCAATTCTGTTTGTCCAGCATTTCTGCATATTACATTTAATCATGGCCTATTATTCTATAGGTTACAGCCCAGACATTGACATTATTTCAATATTGACAAACCAAAATAAGAAAAGCTTATTTATAAGCTTTTAGGATACATGAGAATCCCAAAATTACACAAAATGATCTTGGCACCATTTGATTGACCAGATGATTACTGTGATAATAATACAAGTGTGTTTGACAAGGTAGTTCAATTTCTTAATTCCCCAAGTCTCCCTTGTTGTGAGAGAACCCCCTGACAATGGCAGAAAATCACTACAAATTTTAAGAGAGCACTACTTATCAAAAGGAAAACTGAAAATAATTTCCTTAGATACTGAATTGACCTCCCTATGAAAAGCAAGTAGGAAAAATATTACCGATATTATTATTATTATTATTAGAGCTGAAAATGCTGCAAATATATTAAAAACATCAAGATAAGTTATTAGTGACAGCTTGCTAATAGACATGGTCCTAAAAGACCTTCTATCTGAATTTAAACTGTTCACAGCTGTTATTATTCAGAAAGACAAACTAGTAACATTTGATGAATTTAAAGGAGCATTGCAAAGCTTCATAGAAACTGAAAACATGATTGAGGAGAATAACAGTGAAAATACTGCAATAGCCCTCAGAATGCCAAGACCAGAGTCACAAAATAATAATGTCCCTACCTGCTTTGTTTGTGGTAAATGAGAACATAAAAGCTCTAACTACTGAAATAAAACTAGGAATTATCCAGTAAATAATTCTCCCTCTAAATGGTATGATTCCAATCCACCAAACAAAAATGTTATTTGCCTTGCTTGTCACAAACCTGGACACAAAAGTACTGATTACAGAAGCAAAAAGAAAGCCCATTTCATAAAAAATGTTGAACATGTTGGAGAAAATGAAAATTCATTTCCATTTGGACTAGATACGGTTTCTAACAAAAATAGTTTACTTGTTGATTGTGTTGACATTCCCTACTACATATGACAATTTTTTTACTTCCAGTTAACCAAAATGCTAAATTACTCCCTAACTATTTGGAGAGAAAACCTAATGGGAAGGAAAAATGAGAAAGTCTAACTGCACAATCATAAAATCCAACCAATAACTTGAGAGATAATCCTAGTGTGGAATTACCTGACAGAAGATACCACCAGCAGATCACAAAAAATGCCTGAATGCTTAAAATATTACATAGTTAAGAATTTGGATGACATGGTAAATCCAACTATAGACTATTGATTTTTGGTAAAATATATATCTAATACTTATAGTGAAGCTTTTACTTCCAATGACCCTATAAAATTATGTGAGGCCATGGAAAGAGATAAACACTCTGAAAATAAATGGTACATATGCATTAACTACACCCCAACCTGGTAAAACTCTTATTGGAAGCCAGTGGGTCTACACTTTTAAAACTAATAACACTGTTAATGAACGGTTCAAAACTTGATTTGTTGCAAAAGTTTACTTGCAAAAAGCTGGAATAGATTATAATGAAACTTTCTCCTCCACAGTGCATTTATTGTTCGAAAGGACTTTAATGCAATTAGCTATTCAACATAATTTATTTGTTCACCAAATGGATGTAAAAACTGCATACTTAATTAAATGCACTGATTGACTACAAAGTATATGTACAGCAGCTATTCTATTTCCAGCAAAAATAATGACAAGCTTGTATGGTGACTAAAATAAGTCATTATATGAACTTAAACAAAGCAGGCAAAATTAGTACCAAGTCTTATACACATATTTAATAACTCATGGTTTCACCTGCTCCTTAGCAGACCCTTGTATTTACACAAAAAAAAAAAACACATTCATGTTTCAAGGAAACATGGCCTAGTGGATAAAAGCATTATTTGGAACCAGTGACTTGACCCAAAGAGTTGTGAGTTCAATATTGGGCTATGGCAGTGGTGAATAAAAAAAATTGGAGAATTTACTTAAAAGGAGATAACTGAGACTTCTGGAAGAGGCATGTGAAATTAGAACAATCTACCCTAGTGGATGAAATAAAGGGTTCAGTTCGAAAATCCAATCACCTGAAGAAGGCTGGAGTGCACAATGGCTGAAATGTGAATATGGCAATAAAGATGAGGCCAACTGTCCAAACAATGTAAATAATTACAATATCTCATCTCAAAAACATAGACAGTCAAAAAAACACTGATGATGGTTGATGATATACTCATTGCTGCAAATTCTGTGTTAATGTAAAAACACATTTAAATAAATAAGTCAAAATGATTTTTTGGAAATCTTTCATTCTTTCTAGGTATACAATTTACATAAAAATAACTCCATAGAGATGATTCAAACAAAAATATATAGAAAATATTCTTGGCAAATTTGGAATGCAAGATTGTAAGCCTTAATCAACACCTTGTGTAATGGATATCAGTATACTGGATGAAAGCAGTGCTGTATCAGCAGATGGGAAATATTACCGAGAAATAGTTGGTAGCCTGATATATATTATGTGGTAACAAAATTGTCATGTTTATTGAACCCAACCATGAATCAGTTGAAATGAGCCAACTGGGTCTTATGCTATTTAAAAGGCACAAGAACACACTGTCTAATATTTAATAAATCAAGTAAGCCCTTAACTTTAAGAGGCATTTGTGATGCAGATTTGAGAAATTTAAAAGGTCGCTGCAGCATTACAGGGTAAAGCTTCCAAATATTACCAAACAGTTTAATGATTTTGTGAAAAATGAGTAAACAACTTACAATAGCATTCTCAGCATGCAAAGCGAAATATATGACATTAGCAGCTGCAATACAAGAAGCAAAATTCATTATTCAATACCATGATTAATTTAAATGAAAATGATCATTGCCACTATCTATTGTGATAATCAAGGTACTATAACTCTTGCTATACCAACAACCACCAACATTCAAAACATGTAGACATAAAGTACCACTTTATATGAACTGAAATTCAGAATGGTACAATAAAGTTGGGCTATATTCCATTAGCCCAAAATGTTGCTGATTTATTTATTAAAATTATCAGTAGAGTAAAATTAAATTAATTCTTTTAATGCTCTAAATGGAGCACAATACTGAATATCTTGCTTACTACATTTTTTTTTATTCCTCCAGTTCTTTTTTTTTTTTTTACATTAATTTTTCCTTTACCTCCTTTTTGTCAGTAAAAAAAAAAATATTAAAACAGAAAGAAAAATGCAGAACTTATTTGTATTTATTGTCTGATAGATGAGGGGAAAGGGATGGAAAATGAGTACACTTATCCATTTAATTGAGGTGGGGTGTTGGCTACAATTTGCATTGGAATGACTACAAAAAACTTCCCCCCTCTCTAATTTATAAACAAACACACACTGGGATTTTTTTGTAATCAATAAGATTAAACCACTTAGTTCTGTTCTTTCTTGTCTTGAAGCCAGAACACTGATCTTTTTTATCCCCTTTTGTATGTTAACACCATTCTTAGTTTGTGAACATTTTGTATTATTACTGTTGCTTTGCATCGTATATATTATTTGTTTGTTTAATATTATTTTTGCCCTGTTCTTTCCTTTTTTTCTTTCTCTTGTTATTATTTATTGCAAATTTTGTCAATTCTGTTTGTTTGGCATTTCTGTCAATTACATTTAACCATGGCCAATTACACTACACTTTTTTGTTTAGCTTATCTAAAAAAATTTTTTTTTTTTCATTTTTCTTTAGCAAACTTAGCATGATTTTAAATCTTTTCTTCTTGTAATCCACTTGACTTCATATAAACCCTCCTCCACCTGCTATTTACATTTATTATAAATCATTGATAAGATTTTCAAATAGAATAGAAACTTAAAAAGTTTAGAGGAGAACCACCAAAATTTTAAGAAAAATGAAAAAAAAAAAAAACCCCAAGAAAATGTAGCAAATGAAATAATAGGTATTGTAAACTTCCCAGGTCTACACTGTGAAAATATCCAAATAATGAAAACTTTCTCAAATTCGGCAGCTGATGTTTTGTTTATTTTCAAGACTTTTGATAAAATTAATATGGAAACAAACTTTGATCTTGTTATAAAATAAAATTATTTCTCATGTATGATGATTAGTTTTCATTCCTTGTTTCTTTAAATTATGTAACTTTAATGACAGGTGCTTCTTTTTCCAAGCTGACAATTTCATAGTGGTGTTTTTCAAACTTGTTGCACTTCAAGTTGTTTCTTCCTACACATATCAAAATATCCCCATCTTAAAGAAAAAAAAAATTCTAATTTGAAAACTATATTGGATGGAAATAGAGAAACCCAACTATTAAAAAAAAGAAAATTGCACCTTTTTTGTAGTCAATGTCTCATCTTTAATAATGAATTGGTTTTATATCTTTGCATCTATACATTTTGAGGCACACATAAATTAAAAAGAGTATACTACTTTCATTTTGTTTAAAATCATTAGTTTCAGCAATGGAGATTAGACAATTTAAAACTTTTCTTATATTTTCTCTTAATGATGCATTTTAAAACTGTATAAAGTACTTATTCATGCTATAAAATATATAAACTGGACATATTTTTAATTCATTAAATTTTGCACTTTCACGTTTGTTCATAAAAAAAAATCAAAATGAAATTTTTAAAAAGTGTCCAGTTTTCCTTTTAATAGTCCTTCATTTCATTTACATTTGTGGCTAACCATATTTTCTCTAATTCTCCAATTTGCAATGTATGCTGATAAATCTTTGTATGTATTAGTTTTTATCTATATTGAAAATAAAATTTTAGTTTGGTATACCTAATCATATTCAATGATAAAATTAATGATGATAACTTGGAATACCTTGTTCTTTTATTGAAAATTTGTTTTGATATGCTTTATACCATTAGCATTCTCCTTTTGTCTTTGTTGTGGAGTGGGGCTGGAATGCAACTTTGATTTCTGTACTCAGTTAAATTTCTTTGTTGGTCACCCTTGTTACAATATTATATTTTGTAACATCACAATGAATTTCTTTTTTCTATATTCTGAACTATTTCTAAATGACTAATCAAACAAGTGTAAGAAGTGTAGATAAGAATACAATTCTTATTTGCATGTATGTAGACACATATGCACACACACACACACACACACACACAGCTACAGAATCTTTTTCAAAAAGCTATTTAACAACATTATCATACAGGGTGCAGCAGAAATACTTTTTACATATAAGCCCAGAAATACCTCCAACATATTAGTAAGACATTAGTTGTAATAGTGTCTTCATCTAGTTAATGTCTTAATATTATGTTGGAAGTATTTCTGTTGTACATATTTTAGTGATTCAAATATTGCTATTAGCAACAGCATGAAGAACTTCTCTGTCTTTAGGAACTGAAAAAAAAAACTTTTCTTTATTGATGTGTTGGATGAACAAGCAATGAAAGTGTTTGTTTTATGGAAACACTTTATATATTTGTAGTTGTCACTCACACACATTTGATGTCATAAAACCACTTCAATTTACATTTAATATTACGGTAAAAATACTGATAGTCTATGATCTCTGGGAAAATATTAGCCTATCAGATTTGTATATAAAAGCAAAGGTATAATCTTTCTCTGCTAAGCAAAAGTAAGTTAGGTTTTATATACCCTCAAATGGTATATGTGTGTAATATGCAAAAGGGAAGAAAATTTAATATGATTATTAACTAAGAAGTTAATTTGTATATGTACCTATCTACGTACATACAGATATGTGTGAAAATGTGCAATGTAGATATTTATTCAGTTTAGTCTAATAAAGGCCTAATTGTGACAAATATTTTGTTGTGTAGACAATCTGCATGCTTTATGTCCAAATTGGCTGTTTATGAAGGAAGTCATTTTACAGCAGGACCACTGTACAGATTAGTTACTTCATTGAAACAATAAAACAAAATAATGACCTATCCCACCATTTGGGATTTGGCACTTAAAAATGAAATTATTCATTGTTCTGCATGCTTTCCATAAATTTTAAAAGATATAGAAAATCTTCTACCTAATCTTAGCAGGAAGAAATTGAACTTGGCCACCTTAAATGCAAAGCTGGATTTGATTTCTCAAGACAGAAGGAAATTTAACCAAAGAAAGAATTCAAATTGTACCAGAAACTTACAAAATAGATGATTACTGAGTTCCAATAATAAAAAAAAAGGTAGATAAAAGAAAAACTAGTTGATAATAATAATAATGACTATGTTGGATAACTTATTAGATCTACTACTTCTATGTTAGTAAACAATCAGATAAAGAAGAATGACTAATCTGAATGCTTATGTAAATTTAACACTCAAGGTAAAGAGATAATTAAAATAGTGTTAGATGCATATTATATTTTTCCAATCTATGTTGCTTATGAAGCATTGTTTTTGTAATTATTTTCTTACAAGTTTTTTGCATTAATAATGTTTAGGGTGGAAAGAACTTTTTTTCTTTCACATTAGTTTTCATTAGGAGACATAGAAGATAATTTTCAAAATTTTGGTTATCAAATGTGATAAGGTGTTTATGAAAGTTGAATATTATGGAAATTAAATCCACTGTTCTAATTGTAAATCTTTCTGCTATGAGTAGCAGTGTATGAGGAGGCAAAAATAAATTAACAGGTTAGTTTTTAGATCTACTTTTGCTGAAAGATAACCAGAAATTCAAGGGTTGACCAAGATTAATATTTTGATCCACTTTTGATTTTTTTTTTTTACACTAGCCTTCCTGACTTTGCCATTTATTTATTTTATTTTCCTCCTCCTCCTTGCAACATGAAAACGATTCTCTTTTTTTTTTTATTTTTGTATCCTTACTATATAATTGTTAATCAGATTACTTACAAGTGTAATTTTTGGAATTGCTCCCTTCCTTTTTGCTTTCATTTTCTACTGGACAAGTTGGTTAGAGTTGTTTCATGCATTCACTCCTCTTTTTCTTATTTTCTTTAACACCATTATGCAGACATTGTCAGGAATACTCTGGAAAAACAAATCCCAGCTACCAAAGTCCCCAGCAATAGTCATGTTTCAGAAGATTCAGCTTTCTTCAGTGACAGAAGTGTGAGCAAGTCTAGTGATATCTCTTCATCAACTGTCCGGCAAATCTATCAACCCTTGCTCCAGGAAGATATAGCCACAAAAATTGAAGAATTGCTGTCCACTCAAGTAATGGACCAAAACAGAGTGAAGGCAGCACTGCTACTCACTTCCAGAGCAATACATGATATTGATTACATCCTTGAGGCAAAATAATGCTTGGTTATTATTCATCTCCATATAAATGCTGATGCTTTTTTTTTTTCTTAAAACACCCAGCCCCTTTAAATTAATACAAATTATAAAAATCATTTGAATATATTTTTCAACATATAAAATGTAATTATCATGTTTTTAATAGAAAAAAATTTAAAAATATTAATTTATATCCTTATATGTTGCCATTGTTTCATATTTACCACCACATAATGTGCATTTTTATAATAAAGAACAAGACAATAAAACTCCCCAAATCATCTCAATGGCATTGTTATCAGTACTAGACTAATGCTTAAAACCCAAATGACATACTTTTCCTCTGATAACACGAGAATGAAAGATTACAAATGAATAAAAAAAAATGTTAAAATATATTATAAAATGATATAAAATTATTGATGAAACATCAGTAGAAGATTATTCATTTTTTCCTAAATATTTTTTATCAAATGGGAAATATGGTATTATATATAGTTGTTGAACACTACATAAATTGAATTATGATACAAAGATGTTTTGGAGAGAAATAGCAAAAATATATGATAATAAAAATGAGGATTTCTAAGTGACAAAAGCAATTTATAGTTTGAGTAAATTGTTTTCTTAGTTAATTTGTGTTGCTATAAGATTGACTGGTTCAAGTTTGAGCTGGTGAATCGGCATTTAAATAGAAAAATATCTTTCACTTCATATCCACTTGAATGTTCATTTTTATATTTGTAAAGTACAAAATACTCAGCAGCATGAATGATCCCATTGATAACATTTTCAATTTATTTAACTACAGCATAAACCAGACAAATGACAGCAATGGTATCAGCATTATATCTTTACTTTCTTTTAATCAGTTAATGCCTTTTAATTACATAAGTAATTAAAAACATTACATTTTTATAATGGCTTGTAGACCCAAGAATTTAGTGTTTCTGTAGCTATTGTACTTCTTTGGTAAATGTTATTATAAAATCTTTATTAAAGATAATATATTTAATTAATCACTATTTCATTATTGGTCCCCATTCTATTAAATGTATTTATGTTTTTAGTTTTCGGTGGTTGAAAACTCCTTAATTTTGTTGAAGAAAAATAAAAAAGTTAGGATGTTACAAAATAATAAAAATTAAGTGTAAACATTTTAATGATAATCAAAAATAGCCTTATTTAAGCAGTGGTCAGATCTTTTTGGTTTATGATGAATGACCAGAAATGAAAATATCTATTACTATAAAAGTTTGTGAACATTGCTTGTGTGTTATATATAGAGTCATATATAGAGGATGGGTGAAAGAAAGATATGAATTTATTATCTTGTAGGAAGCAGGGGAGATAAAGAAGTGGAGAGAGAAAAAAAATGCTCTCCCTTTGCACCCACCCCTCTCTCTCTTCACCTTCCCGTGATTGCGTGCATGCTTATTCATATTTCAGCTTTCTTAAACAAGATATATTTTAAATATTTTTATTACAACTTTCTTCAAACAGACAATTTTTTAATGTTGAAAGCAACTTCAATAACTGCAAATAAATGTATTTTTAAAATATCTCTACTTTCACAAACTCTTCATGAAACTAAATGTAAACAGTAATATAACAAGGTTAACCCAATGGGTCGCTGGTGGTCTAGTAGTCACTAAAACTTCACAACATTAAGATAAATATTCATTTTTTTTGTTAATTGAGGTATGAGTTAATATATGTCATATGATGTAATCCAAGTATTGCTATTGCAAAATTAAGTGTATCTGTGTTTTATAGATTATGCAAAGGCATTTGACAAAGTATGTCAAAAAATAATTGTTGGAACTGTTATGTAACCCTGACATACTTGGGAAGGATATTAGAATAATTTAGAGCCAATACTGGCGGCAAACCACCTGCATATGGATAGAAAATGAATTCAGTAAATATACAAAAATAGAAAGCGGTGTAAGACAAAGATGCATGCTTGTTAACAAAGGGAATAGTCCAGCATGCAAATTAGATATTGGAGATACCAAAATCGAACAAGTACTAAAATTTTTAAAATCCGGGAAGTGTTTTGATACTCATGGGACAGAGGAAAACAATGCATAGCCTACTTAGCAAGTAAATGGATGGTGGAACAAGGGAGAGATAAGAAAAAGAAAACTTATTAAGAGCTACAAAGGAGAGTCAATGTCCTGAATGCACATAGAAGAAGATTGGTATTGATTTTTTTATTATTTGCAGTTTCTCCTTTGTGCCAAATCAAGATCCTGGATTTCTTCACATGAATAGTATTTGATTTTATACAGTGTGTTTAAGATGTCTTTAAAAAAATTTAAGTATTTTGTTATAGATGTTCCAAGTATTATATGTAGTTTAATCTGATATAAGGCCACCATAGTGAGGCAACTGAAGACCTGTTCCTGTATACTTGGTTCCAATGTTAAAATATAAATTATACAACAAATCTAGTCATCATTTTTAATCAAGAGACAGATATAGTAATATTGACATTTCATTCTTTTCATAGTTTCCCAACAATGCTAAGGAAGATAAGTTGTAAGTTATTATAATTTTTAAGAGACTTTGGTAATTATTTAACCTGTTGGGACTAAAGTATCTCTCTGGTTCCGTAATATATATTTTTATTTGTGACTAGATGCCGATCATAAAAATAGAATAAAGCATTTCACATGAGCCCATTTGTATTAGTCATTTGCTGCTATTCTCTACAGATATTTGTTACCCTGATAGGCAGTTATGAAATAGTGAAATTTATCTGAAGTGTCCAGGGATAGTGTATTAATAAATGGTCAGGTCTCTGATTTCAGTAGATTAAGATTAATCAAGTAAATGTTTAATGTGACTGAAAAATTATGCTAAAAACAAAAAATCTGAATCCCGATTCAGTTAAGATGTTTGTTATACAACTATATCTTCTTAATGTAGCAACTTAAGACATAACCATTGTTGGATCATAAAATGCTATGTATTTTGACCAGCTGATACCATTCTCCAAACTCTTTGCATTAATTATTATAGCCTGATTGAAATTACTAACAAACATTTTTAAAATAAATATTAATATATTGATATTTATTACTTAATATTCATCATTGAGACATAAAAAATAATTATAAATTTCCTGTTTATGCTTTTCTTGTGCCATTATTTTTCAATGTACCGTTTCTACAATGAATGTTTAACAATTTACAAGAAAGTTGTTAAACATTCATTGTAGAAACCTATTTTTGTATGTACATCTGCCAAGAATTTATAATTACTTAAAAGGAAAACTCAGCTGCAACAATATTTGAAAAGCTATTTTTCATAAAGGAACAAAAACTGCAATATTTTGAATTAGCACTATATCTCTTCCTGGATTTTAGCAATTTCCTTTACTGGTTCACCAGAACTTTCATTTGTTCTTCTAATGTCTCTGCACAGACCTACTTCTCCAATTAAAGCATGTCATCACCAAGTGGCCTAAATACTTTTGGGACAGGTTGTTGTATATCACATTTTCAACAATGTGGTGATTCCCTGCATTTACTGTACTTGATTTTGATGATTACTTGCATTCAGTGCTCATGATTTTGATCATATGACCGTAATTTTGAAATATAAAAAAATTCAAATTTACATAACTTATACAATTAATCTGATTTTTTAAAGAAATTATTCCTCAGTTTCCTTTTAAAGTTATATTTTTGTTGAAAAGAAATTTTTAATAAAATTTAGTATTATTTTTAACATTGGTTCAATGTTATTTTTATGTTCTTTGAACTGCTTGACTTGAAGTTAAACTAGACTATATTTTTCTTCTATTTCATTGCAATTTATTTAGCTTAAATTATAAAGAAATAAATGAAACATAAGGAGTGGAACACTATAAAAAGTGTATACATACATACACACACACACACACACACACACACACACAAAAATTACAAAATCTTAATATTAGCAGATTTTTCATTTTGGTTTAAAGATGAAAAAAAAAATATTGATTGTATCATGCAAATAGTGTAAAATCTTGGATAGTCTGTCTTTAAATTAATAAAACTTTTTGCTTAGCTCATAGTCAATATATTTTTATAATTGTTATAGTTTTAAATCTTAGGAAGGTTACAACATATTTTCAAATGTTGAAAAATCACACTGATCCAACTTCTTAACTTCTATTTATCATATGTTTATCACAAAGTTTACATGATGCACTGACCATTATGAACAAAAATATAACAATGTAGAAAAAGTTTTCCAGAATACGGAGTTTCATTCCTTATTAAAATCATAGACTAATTATTGGTTGCAGTTCAATACTTAATGAATTGCTTAATTTGTCATCCTAAACCCTCCCCGGTTGTCCAAGACATCTAATACCTGTGGCTGATCACTTTGATCCAGGTCTGATCTTATCCTACACTAGCAGTAGAGCCCGGCGTTGCCTGGGGATATAAGAGTAAGAGATAGATCAAGTATCCAGCATCATAAAGACTGAAAAATAAAATTGACAAAGATTATTGTTTAAGGTTGACGGACATGCATGTCTTAATTATTTATTTATTTTTTTTTTTTTTTACGAATTGGTCAAACCCAAACTCAAACAAAAACATTGTTTTCAATCGTTATGAGTCTCTACTGATTGAATAGAATTTTATTATAAACAATTGTTTTGTAAATGGAATTTTTAAAGCATTCTGAATGTAAAAATAAAGAAAAAAGTGTGCAAGAGAATAAGAAACACTACCTGCTAAAAAAAAAAGTGAATTTTTGTTTTATCGGCTGAAAAGTGTAGGAAATCCGATCCCATATATAAAGGAACACACACACACAAAAACAACCTGAGTTTTTAACCCGATGTGAGTTGTCCCCCTTTCATTCTCACAATGTCTCTTAATCGTGTTTTCAAATTGATTTTGTGCAAAAACAATTGTATTTTTTCCCATTTTTGGCACTGTTAGAACCACCACAAGGTAATTTTATGTAGTCCTGTGAAGTTTTGTTGAAATCGGTTGAAAAATGTGCGGAATCCGATCCAATATATAAATGTACAGACAGACACACACACACACACACACACACACACACACACACACACACACACACACACACAATCTGCGTTTTATAATAAGTAAGATTATGATTTGCTTGATCATAAGGTGGCCAAGATCATATCTTTGTATTGGTCTGGTCCAAGCTGGGCAAAGATCCAAATTAAGAAAACACTCAAATTTTTAAAAATTAGATACTATTTTTATATCAAATCCTTTGTAAAGTAATTGGTTAAATCAAGACTTTGCATGCAAACAATTATCAGCCCAACCTGCTTCTAACTCAGACTTGTTGACTTGGTAAAGTTTGGCACAAAGCTGATGTTGGTTGGTTGGGGGAGGGGGGTTCTTGTTGGCAGATAATCATGTTGGGTGTATCATGACTGGTGACTGGAATCTCTGCTTTTTTGCTTCAAGACATTTGCCCAAACCTGCATGGAGCATGGCGCAGTTGGAAAATTCTGTGTTTCCCCCCTGTCCGCCATCTCCATTGTCTGGGTCCTGAGAATTAAATTACTTCATAATTTTGGGGAATTCCCTTCTTCCATGGGTGATGGTTACAAGCATTACTCTGCCTCATAATTGCCACTTCCCCCTATTATCATCTCCCACTAATCCTCCTCAGTGGGTGTGGGTAGCGCCTCCACCTTCCTAGTTGATTCATCTGTGCCTGCTACCTCAGCCACCCTCTGACCAGAAATGATTAATTCTAAGTTCGTTGTTTATGAAAATAAAGTTTCCCATTTTTAACTCATGTTTTTAGCTGTGTATGATAAGTATCAATCATTGTTGCCCTTTTGGCCTGTTGCAGTTCAAATTCATATCCACCTTATGTTTTTCATTGTTCAAAACCTCGTCACACAATTCAGGTGGCTGTCTTTATGAGAATTAAAATCTTCAATTTTTCCCATGGTTTTTATTCATTAATCCTTCTTATTTATCAGTAACAAAATGGTGTCACAAATTTGCCATTTGAGAGATGTATTTGTTAGTAAATGTTGACTGAATATCTTTGTAAAATAATAAAATCCATATACTGTAAATTATGGTGTACTAGTTGAATTTTCAAGCCTAAAAAATATTTCCAAAATTAGTGGTCAACTTATGGAATGCAAATCTGAGTTGTAAACAAGTGGGACAGCACTCCTAACAATCACCACTTACCTACCTCCAGTAGGTTGCCACAAATGTGTCCCCACTAAAACTTGTGTTTGGTAAACATATTTGACATATCAATACAGAAATTAATATAAAATAATAAAATAGCAACACAAATTCATTATGCTATTAACACTACAGCACAAATTACATGCAACAGCTGATACACTAAATGTAAACACTGAGCAAAGCACTGTTTAACTCACTTTGTCATCTGAATGGCTGCCTATGATATGCATGTCATCTGAAATTTTGGCACAGTTTATTGTATACTGTAGCCTAATTTCATTTACTGGTAGGCCTAACTATTGAGCCATTGGTAGCCTACTGTATGTTGGGGTGGGGGATAACCTATACGGTTGGAATAGGTCTAACTCAGAACTTTGAGATAAAAATCTTGAGACTGACTTGTATGTTAGGTCAGCTTGTATACTGCAATTTATGGTAATGAATTCTATTTAGTATTTTTCATGTTTACAGTAATATTTTTGTCTTAATTTCTTTCCTAGTGCAGCTATTGTCCTTTTTCTTATTGCAAATGAATAGGAACTCTTCTAACCTGTCTTGTCAAATTATGTTCATAATTTTAAAAAGTGCTAGGATTTTATTTTTGTTATATTTCCCTGTTTTTAACAATAGACATGGTTCTAAAGGAATCTATCAAACTAGTGTGCTTTATAATGTTTTTATACTTAACCAGTAAAGATGCATAGATCAGTGTGAAAAAAAATCACACTTCAGAAAGGAGTAGAAATAAGAAATGACAAGAAAAATATCAATTTTTATTTGATTCCCACTTATGAAGTTAAGAGTTAAAGCTCATACAATAGAAAGACAACCAAAAGTTGTTACTTTAAAGTTCCAAAAGTTTTGATGGAAAGTAAATTGGTTTCAAGTCACTAAGTGAATCACATGATTCCAACACCAAATTTATTGTCTAAATTTTTTTAGCTGATTTAGGACAATTTTGATGTGCTGAATCCAGAAATCACATTGGCTTTGCTCAATTAGTTCAACTTTTTGAGCTATGGCTGCATGCTTTTTTTTAACGTTTTTGTTTACATTGTCATATCCATTAAATTATCTAAATATGCAACATATTTTACACAATAAAACTAATTATTTTAATTATAAACTTAGTAATTTTAACTTCTCAGAATTATTTTCAGTCAAAAATAGCAACATATTAAAACATGCCTCCAAAATACTTTGGTTGTTTTATTAGTTATTAATATTTAGGTATACTGCCAAAATATCACATGGACGTAATAGTAGTAGTAAGCATACCATGTGACTTTTTAGGAATAACATTATATAATTCAGGAGCCAATTTTTCAGGAATAACTGTATAAAAATCACAGTCTTTGATCTCAACGACAGTCTCTCAGATTCCACTAAGGGTCATGTCACTCTAACTGCTGATATTACAGACCTCATTTGCTTCCACACACCCTATCAAGAAAAGACTCAGCAACTTGGTGACCAGGATAAAGCTTGGGTGCCACACATGGTATGCAAGACATATACAGAGTATCTGTGTCAGTGGACCAAGAGTAAGAAGAGTTTTCTGAAATTTGGAATTCCCATGGTTTGCAAGGGGCCAACAAACCATAGCATCGACTGCTGTGCTATTGGTGTGACTGGGATCAATGGAAAGAACCAGAGCATCTTCAAGTATCCTGATCTTCAATCAGCACGTTTCCCTGTAGCTCATTATGATGAAATTCTAATACCTGTCTTTGGAGAACTTCCTGACATCAGTGAGGAAGATTTCTCCAGAGTTCAAGAAAATGAAGAAGTGGTTTTTGATGATGATATTCCACATCCTTTTTCCCAAAAAGAATTAAATGATCTAGTTTGCAATCTCGGCCTGTTAGGCTTCTGCTGAACAGTTGGTATCTAGATTGAAGGAAAAAAAAACTTCCTCTCTTACAGTGGTTGCTTCACTGCAACAGGCATCAAGAGTACCTCTGTTTTTTTGTTTTTTTTTTTATCTCTGGACAAAATTGAAGTGGCACAGTATGAACCCAAAGATTTGAGACTGTTCATTGACAGCAGCAAGCAATCACTGAAAAGTTTCCCTACTGCACAATGGCAACCAGTTTGTATCTGTATGCCTTGCTCACTTGACTACACTAAAGGAGAAATATGAAGCAGTGAAGTATGTGCTGGAGAAAATTCTTTATGATTAACATGAGTGGTTTATTTGTGTTGACCTGAAGATGGTGAACTTTTTGTTGGAACCAAGTACCCATACTTTCTGTGCATGTGGGATAGTAGGGACACTGATCAGCATTGCACAAAAAAGGACTGGCTTGCTTGGAAGGACTTGTTGCCTTGTGGAGCATTTGATGTCATCAAACAGCTTCTGGATGGACATCAAGCTTGGCTTGATCAAACAGTTCACCAAAGCCCCGGACAAGGATGGTGGCTGCTTCAATTACTTGTGCCGGGATTGATGATGAAGAAATTGAAAGCTGGTCTTTGATGGTCTGCAAATCTGTCAGCTCATCAGAGATCCAGAGTTTGAAAACTTAATGTACAAAGTGAGACTGGAAGTATGGAAGGCTTTTATTCGGGTCGTGAAGAACTTCCTTGGCAACCACAAGGCCAGGAATTATGCAGGACTTGTCATCAATATGCTGACTGCTTTTAGAAATCTTGAATGCAACATGAACATGCATTATTTATTCTCACATATGGATTGATTTTCTGAGAATCTGGGATCAGTGAGTGACAAACAAGAGGAGAGATTCCATCAGGACATGAAAGATATGGAGACCATGTATCAGGGATGCAGTCATAATGGCTGATTACTGCTGGATTTTGAAGAGAAACACCCCTGCCGCTGATTATTCGAAGTGTTTGAATAAACAAAATTTCAAGTCCTGAATTTTGAACAATGGTAACGTAACATACAATTTACATGTACTTACATTTATCAATGTATACTATTCAATTTATTGTAATCAATTTAGTCAAAAGATGGGATTTTAAAAAAAAATCAACTTAGCACAAAAACATGACCTGATCGAGAGAAATGGATGTCATATTCAGATTCAACAGTGAAAAATTGTCCTAAATCATTTGAAAAACATAGACAACTTAAAAATATGTTTTTTGTTGCCCAAGTGTCTTGAAACAAATTGAAGAAATACAGACATTTGTGTGCTAATTTTAGATTTCAGCTCGTGATAAAAACCCTTTTCTAAGTTAGTTTGGTAGTTAATCAAAGAAGCTATGCAACTATCTAAACACTTTCAGCACATTCCTACAGATGCATTTTGACAAAAGAACCAACACACACAAACATAATATTTTACAAAAGATTCAACCAATTACCAGTCAAATTGAAAAATGAATGACAAGAGTAATTTCTGCAAACCAAATATTTCATCATGTAACAAGTGACTTCACATGTTAGCTACCAGCAACCTGCAGTGAACTCAGTCTTAACCTTTTTTCACCCATTTCTGTCATTGAATATGCAACATGAATACATTCACCATTCAAATTGCACCTAAGAAAAACTTTTGCACTCCTCAATCAAGAAAATTTCAACTCAGTATTTTGTGGCTCTTAATCTTCAAAATTCTCTTTAATTTACAAATCAAGAATCAACATTGTGAATATTCCAGCAAAAAATACAAACATTTATATTTACACTTGCATATGGTTAAAATAGTTTTAAATTATTTATTCAAAATGAATTTGTTAGAAGGAGCTTGAGTTTACAATTATTTTCCATATTATGTATGAATTTTTTTATAATTCATAAAATTACTTCATTCTGAAGAACTTGTCTAGTGGTGCACATTAACTTGGTTTATGAAAAGAAATTCAAAATGTAAAATATATTTACATACAAATTGTTTCAATTCTTTGTTATAAAAAAAATACTATCACTAATATTTGCATATTTAATCTCTCTTGTCTTTTAGCACCAATAAAACGTATTGATTTGTTGTAAACATGTTCAGGACTTTTCTCTTTCCCTATTTTGATGTTTCACTTTTCAATTTATACCCTCCACTATTTAACTGAGAGGATAAAGACAGCAAGGATTTTAATTTTACCTACAGGCACTAAAATATAATATTGCAATAAAATTTAAAAAGACCTGAGGTAATGGATATTTAAATGGTTATTCAAATAATAACAAGAGTGACTCTTTTATAGCTGACACCTCTACACATGAGATAAATGTTTAAAAATATGGTCTATTATGCATTTACATATATTTACATATATATATATATATATATATAAAAATATATATATATACTGATTGTGTTTCTTTTATTAGATAATTTGTTTTAATATACTTATTCAATTTATTCTTTCAGTGGCGTAGCTTGGGCAGGGGGTGGTCTGCGGTAAGATTTCAGAAAAGAAAAAACAATAGCATAATTCTTACAAAAAAACAGCAATAAGAAGATAGGGTTCAAATAAAGCCAATTTGTCTTTGATATGACTGGCTCAAAGCCAGCCAGCAAGAAAAGAAAAAAAAATTGTCTCCTAAATGCATTGTCAGCTGGTGGGGATAAACTCTACTTACAAGATGTGAGCAAAAGGTGTGAAAAAATTTGAACATTTTTAAAGGGCTTGATGTGGGGTTGGATTAAGCAAACTTAGTGAATCCACAGTTTTTTCACACCAATCACTATTGAAAAACTCTGTGAAAGCCTCTAGAGTGCCTTTAGTTTAGTGCACTAGCTTGGTTACTCAAAGATCTGTGCAAAGAATGTTGACAGACTCTATCAAGAAGCAGAGAGTTGCTACCTAAGAGCATCTAGAGCTGCACAATATGGATAACACCTTCCTATGCAGGATAGCCATCAGAGATGAAATATGGGATCACCATTATAAACCAAACAATAAAAGATGACCCACCAAGCAGCACCACCTAAACACACCTAGAAAATGTTTAGGGAAGCATGAAATTTCGAGAAATTCTTTTTTGCATCATTTAATTTTTATATTAATTATAAGGACAAGTCCTCAGAGTATTCAAATCGGGTATTTTTGGTCAATAGGAGCCCCAGTTACAATCTGCCCTGAATCATAAAATAAAAAATACAATAAACTTTTTTTCTAAATAAGTAATGTCTTAGTCTTAATAGCTTTTATGAATAAAATATATTCTGGGCACTATAATCTGAAGAAAAAAAAATTTCAATGATTAATGAAGTGTTTTTGTTTTTTCCACTGAATAATGAATTTTCATTTTATTTAAATTTTAATTAGAGTAATTTACAAACTTTTAAATCTGTTAAAATTCTGTATTAATTTGTAGTGGTTAAGTGATATTGTTATTAAATTAAAACTATTTACTAAACATAAAAGCTTGCTATAATTCAATGACACCCTCCCAGTATTTTAAAAAGAATTTTGAATTTATTTTGTGTGTGTATAAGCATATCAATTTTTGTAAATGCACATGTCTATACATGTGTAGCAATGATGATTATATAAAAAAAAAAAGTGGTCCCTAGCAGCCAGTGACCTGCTATGCAAAAAGGAAGACACACCCATTAGTATTCAACCCCTTACCTTTCCTCACTCATCAATAAAATTTGTTGACTGTGGCCAAAGTTTTCACACCTATGTGAGAAGTTCATACTTTGGCCACCAGTCCTTTGATTTTTATTTTTCATGTCTATATTTTACTTTTTTTTTTTTTTTTTACATAGAAGTGAGAAAAAGAATGAACTGATAGTGAAAGAAAGGATAAAGATATAAAGTGGGGATGGAGAGATACAATCAAAGAGTAATAAAAAAAAAAAATGATTCTTGGATATTGGAATTTTCACAATTCTATTTCATAGTCTTAGAGAAGACTTCTCTCAGATTTCACTGGCAAACTCTTCTATAGAGCCTTTGCTTTCCTTTTAAGATGCTAGTCCGTATTTATTTTTCTACCTAGAGTTTAAATTTAAATAAAATAATCCAAACTGAATAGAAACAAAGTTTTATCAAAATCTTTGATATTATTAAGAGGAAAGACCAAAGGATTTGTTTGATTATTAAATTATATTTTAATCCTTTTTAAAACATTCAAAATTTTGGTTAAAAAATTTATTTTTCTTGCAGTGAAAAACAGTAATTTGGAAATTCTTGCAAAAATTAAATGATTGTCAGATTTTAATGAAACTTTTCAGACTTATTCATAATTGAATGAAATTATTTTAGAAATGTTTCTTTTCTAGAAAATCTCAGAAAAAATATATTTCTTTTACATCTGTTATAACCCCATCCCACCCTCATTTATTTACTTTTATGAAATTTTGAGAAATTAAATTTTGTCCAGATTAATGTTTATATTAATTAAAAGCTGAACTCCTTGGAGAATTTAAATCATCAATTTGTTTTTATAAAATGGGACTACCAGTTACTGAAAATCTGCTCTGAATCATAAAATAAAATATGCAATAAAACTAGGTACCTCCACAGTTTTGCTATACCTAATGTTTAAAATGAATTTAAAAAAAAAAGGAAAATCTTTATTTGAGCTTTTATTTTACTTTTAATTTCAAGTTAATAGATTAAAATTTAATATTTCCAATAAGCAAAATACTTCTTGGCACCTCTACTGATTTACTAATAAATTTGCATAACATGATTAAAAAATGCCACAAACTTAATAAAAATAATTTTATTGTCAAAATTATTATTAAAAGGAAAAACCAAAGGAATTTTTGATTATTAAATTATATTTTTTGATCCTTTTTAGAAACAGAACCCTCAGTTACAGAAAATCTGTTCTGAATTATAAAATAAAAAATGGAATAAAACTAAGACATTATTTAATTAGAAAAGGTTTTAGTTGCTAATATGAATAAGACATATTATGGACAACATTGTCTTAAGAAATTTTTTTTTTTAAATGAAAAATTTATTTTTACAAGAATTGTTGGCATTTTTCAAAATTTTGTTTATAATTTATAAATTTTTAAATCTCTTAAAATTCTGTCTTAGTTTGAAGAGGTTAGTGATATTGTTATCATGTAAAAATTATATTTACTAATCATAAATGGTTTAGCTTATGTTGTTTGCCTCCAAAACCACCAAATATTTTAAAAATAATTTTGATCTTTTTGCATGTGTATAAATATGCCAGTTTTTCTAAATACAGACATCTATATATGACATTATCAAAAATGAAAAGTGATAACTAGAGTAAATTTAAATCCAAAGTAACTGAAATTCAATAAAACATTAGATTATGGAGAATATTTTTCTAAATTTTTAAGATTACTGGTTAGTTAAGATTATATGAAAAAGATGTTCACATTATATTACTCAAGTAATTTTTACATATATATCCACCATAGAAAAAATTACAAACTTCCAGCTGTCAGCCAAGCTGTCAACACATGAACAGCTACCTCTGTGTTAAAAAATGCATTTATGCAATATTTTAAACTAAAAGTGTTCTTTGTCTCAAATCAAATTATTTAAACTTTAAATCAGCAAGTATTCATCAAATAAAGTTTCAGAAAAGCATATTTTATTTTTGAATGATTTTTAACCCTGACTGAACACATTTGTACCTACCTTTTTTTACATCTCTTGTGGACAAGGTTTTGTCTTCAATTAACATTTGGTTTTCTCAACTATCTAGGTGGAATGAAATTTATGAATTCATTCAGAATTCAGACTCACTTTTGCAGTGGAAAGTTGAATGAGCAGTGCAAAAGATTTAATGAAAAACAGAGTGACGTTGAACTAAAAGAATTGCTTCATGTGATCAAGAGATTTGCCCCAATTCAGCAATGTGAAATCAAGATCAGGAACAGAAAAAGTGAGCTAAAAACTGTCCGTGTTTTTTTTGGGGGGGGTATATTTTTCAGAATCATTTAGTTGATACTCACCAAAACTTGTACATTGCATGTATTGTGTACTACACCATTGACTGTCACAAGTGCTGAAAGACATTTCAACAAACTAAAACTTATAAAAAAAATCATCAGCAATCTACAATAGGAGATGAAAGGTTATCTGGGTTAGCAATTACTTTCACTGAAAATCAATGTGCTTGACCCCTCAATTGTGATGAAGTCATGTATATGTTGGCTCCTGCTAAGTCTTGAAAAAACATTATATAAAATTCACAATTTTTATCCATAATGTTGAATATGTTAAAATTATTCAGCTTTTTAAAAAGAAATTTTTTTTTAAAGTTGTTAAAAATTGCCACATTAATGATTTATTTAAGATTGGAATGACCTATTATGACATGTCTCATTAGTATTTAGATACATTGTATTTTCAATTTTTCTAGTTGAATTTTTCAACTATATTGCATATGATGCATTATTGTATCTAATTAGATTACAATAACATTTGTATTTTATATGAATCCTACCATATTAAAATTGAGATGTAGTAGAATGGGGGCCCCACATCATAGATTCGGATGGATTGGAGGTGGGTGTTACATGACCCTTGCACCAGCTCGAGTAATTACTAAATGTTCAAATTAAAAAAAAAAGGAAGAAATTTAAAGAAATGTTAATTCGCCAAATATTTCAAAACATAAAAGAAAGTGTTCTTAGTGAAGTGTTATACCATTTCAGCAAAGAAATGAATCAATTTAATGAGAGGAAAATAGATTTTAACAGCTACAATTTCTTTTAGCATTGACAATTATTGGTTGAATGAATTATGTTGAAACAATTTTTTGTGTATTTTGTTGAAAAAAAAAAACCATCCAGAATTAGTCTCTTGTCTTTATTGTACCAAAATCAAGGTTGTTCTATTGAATTAGCAATACCCATATAAATATTTGTATATACATTGATGTGAAGTTTCTGATGTAGAATTATTTTCGGATAATTAATAATAGGTTATAGTTGGCTAAAACTCTTTTGTTAAAATCTATAAAAATGTGAAAAATATTTTAATTTCAGTAATGGCTGAAAAATAAATCTTATGATATAATGTTTTTGTACATGTCTAAAGAAATAAGTCAAATACATTTAACATTTGCATCTGGTGGGCGCCATTACAAACGGGGAGACAACTGACCTGAGGCAAATCTTTATTACAATTCTGATTCTTTAATAAGGGAATGGGCTAAGGGAGATAATGAGGCTAAATACATCACAACCCATTTTAATACTATTAATAATTAACTTTATGGGGATTAAATTTTTGGAACAATCACATGGATAGACTAACTGCATGTTTGTTTGGTATTATTTTGGCCATATGTTTATGTCATTCTGTAATGTGCTGGTTTACACAACCATTTCTGATCACAGTTCTGTTAGAATCTCATTGTGGTTAATTTGACAGTGGCTGCTCAGCTGCAATTGGTTCTATTTGGCTGAGTTCCCAGGGTATTAGTGTTATTCTGAGTTGGAACAGATGATCAGTCTCTTTTGATGGACATGTGTGCCTTTGGTTCCTTCTATTATTATTTCCAGCTGGTGTTTCTACAATGAATGTTCTCAACTGGTGTCCTTTTTTTGTGATGGTTGCTGGTGTCCAGGTTTTATCATTTACCTGTACTCATATGTGGTCACCAAGTGATAATGACCTAAGTGCTTTTCCTGCATGCTAATCATAATAGTTGTTTTTTGTATAGCCTGCCATTCCATGTGTCCCTTTAGAATGTCTATTAGGTTTTCTGTATGCGGATGTAGTAACTGTTGTGATGTCAATAGTGTTGATTTTAATTGCCAATTCATGAGGAGTTATGTAAGTGACTTACTGATCTTGCTTAGAGGCATGTTTCACAAGTCTAGCAAGGTCAGGTAGGAGTCTTTTTTCATATCTAATTTTTTTTAATTAGATTTTTAAATTTTCTTCACTGCATTTTCAGCTTGTCCATTTGACAGTGGGAATCATGGGCTTGATGGGATGTGATCAAATTCCCATGTTTAAGCAAATGTTTGAAATTCTGCAGATGCTAGTTGTGATGCATTGTCTGAGATCAGGATGTCAGGGATTCCATGTTTGGAAAATGCTGATTTTAATTTATTTATTATAACAAAGCTGGTTTGCTCTTTCAGTTGTGTCACTTCTGTATATTTTGAATAATAGTCTACAATAAGTATATATTCATCACCCTATACTCTAACCAGGTCAATACCAACCTTTGACCAAGACTGTCTTAGTATTTTATATGGTAGCATGGGTTCTTTGGTGTTGTCTGTTCTATATTTGGTGCAGATAAAACACTTTTCAACTGCCTCCTCGCTTTTCAGAATAGTATATCTCTTTTAACCACTTCTTGATGGGTTTCACAGATTTTATTGAAGGGTTCTCACCTGTGTGATTCCAGAATAATCACTCAGTTACTTTTAAAAAGTAAGTGATCATGATATGCAATGTCATCTTGGAATTAGGGTTAGAGTTATGGTTAGGGTATAGTTAGGTTTGACAGGGTTAGAATTAGGGTTTAGGTTTAGGGTTGGCAGGGTTAGTGAACAGTTACAAATCCAAACAGTACTCTTCCAACCATGTGCTTTCTGACACCAGAAAGCATCAGTCATGTACCTGTAGTTGCTACCATAGATCAACTGATTTTTTTTGACTATCAAGCATCACCATTCTCATGCACAATAACTGCAATTTAAGTTTAGCAGTTATGCCATCTTTGTTGAGAGACTGCCTTCCCCAAACAGTCATTTTATCAGAACCATGCTCTTACTCACAGCAGACACACCAAGTCAAGGTCTGTTTATGTGTTGGTTTGGTTAGACTCTGATAAATCATTACTGTTTGATACACTATTTTACATTATTCGGACTATTGGCCATGTTTATTGCAATGTTTTGGCCGTTGTACGGTATGGCTTTCTTTTAATGGTTGGAATGTTGAACTGAACCCTTTATTTCTCTCCCTGGGTTAGACTGTTCTAGTTCCATATGTCATGTCTAATGGGTGTCAGCTATCTTTTGTTAATTCCTCTCTCAAAATTCTCCACCGCCTTAACCAGATATTGAACTCTTTGGGTTCTGTCAGTGGATCTAACCAATGTCTTTATCAACTGTGCCATGTGTTCTTTCTACCTCAGTGAGCGAAATAAAGGGTTCAGTTTGACATTCCAACCACCTGAAGAAGGCCAGAGTGTACAATGGCCAAAACATTGTAATAAATATGGCAACAAAGATGAGGACAATAGTCTAAATAGTGTACATAATAGCTCATCTCAGAAATATAGAGAGATACTGAAAGGCCAAAATGTTGTGATAAATATAGTGACAAAGATGAGGACAATAGTCGGAATAATGTAAATAGTGTACATAATACCTTATCTCAGAAATATAGACAGATTACTGTTTGGTCTTTAAGAAAAAAAAAAGACTTTTTCTATAAACATATTGCTTTCCATTCAAATAAGTGTGCTTAATATTTATAATTCTGGATTTGTACAAAATATAGTGATGTACCTTAGGTCGAAACATCTGTGTGTTTGCTGTTATTGTAAAAACTCCTCATTGGATAAAGTTGATATTCTGGCCAATTGTAATCATCACAAGTCTAGGATTCTGCCTTAAAACTTCCTATGTTTGTCACTGGGGGTTGTTATTTTTGTTGTGGCAACAATTTAGATGAGACATCAGGTA
Source organism: Acanthosepion pharaonis (assembly GCA_903632075.3). Lineage (NCBI taxonomy): Eukaryota > Metazoa > Mollusca > Cephalopoda > Sepiida > Sepiidae > Acanthosepion > Acanthosepion pharaonis. The sequence goes on along the minus strand of CAHIKZ030004423.1, from coordinate 2,694 downwards.
GAGTGTGTCACTTGTATCATCTGACACACAATTTTTATTAATGGCATCCTGAATCAAAAGAAAAATATTTACCCCATTATGGGTTCCATCACATCAGAGAGCAACACAGGTAGTACATTGCCCACATCCTCTAAAAGTACAAAGTAATTGGATTTGATGTGTCCAATAACTCTTCCAATGGAGACAACTCAGGACGTGTACCAGATACGCATGATGACTTCTAGGAAAATGATTCCTCCAAAGAAGAGTTGACTGTCTCCCTACAACAAAGGACCAGAATTAAAAGGCTCACACCAAATTGCCATATATGGAATCATGAGATAAGTAAAAGAGTGTACAGAAGAAAATGGCAACTTCCATACTGATTAATAAAATGTCTTTTTGATTGCATGCTGTTATTGTAAAAAACTCCTGCCCGCCTTCAAAGAAGTTAGTACTATAAAAGTGGGGGGTGTCAGTAAACATGCAAAAACAAAAAAAAATCCAAAAAATTGGGTGCCTAGTAGATTGCTTTAAAGATTCTTGTATTTGCCACCAGGGCATTGTAATTTTGTTTGGTGGTGTCTGAGTTAGTTGAGTGAAGTTTGTTTGTTTTAGAGTCCTATTCACTATTACAGGATTTCAACATAACCGCTCTCTTTGACTTTAGTTCTTAATTGTTTGAATTTCTTAGAAACGTGTTACAGAAATAGCTTTGTAATAAGTTGACATTTTTTTCTTTAAACTCTATAAGTTCCACCATTTTAATTTATTCTTCTTGCAAAACCACTTTTTTATATTAACATATTTTTATGGCACTTTCCAAATATAGAACAAGGATTAGATCTTGGGGCTAATAAGAGAAAAGTATATGGCTTTCTCTATTTTAGCAGATCATGTATCTTAATATTATGTATATTTAAAAAAAAATACTAGTTGCAGAATCAGATGTTGAAAGAATGTCTGCATTTGTTGAATGTTAAACAAATATATCAAACTATGTTAACAGTTTTATTGAAAGAAGTGACTTCCTTTTTTATTAAAAGTGATTTTCTTTTTTATTGAAAGGCATGATTTTTTTGCATAGCCAAAATCAAAAAGAAAACAGCAGTAAGAAACAAACATCCTTGAAAATAAATATTTCTTTGTTATTGACAAAAAAAAATAGAAAGATATTAAAAGAAAAAAATGCCTTGAATATTGTTTAATTGTTCATTATACAAAAGTATACTTATACCACTGAAGGATTTCTATTTTAAACATTCTTGCCATTTATGGAATAAATCCTTCAGTCAAATATTACATTTCTTGGCAAGATAAAATTGAACTATAATTGATCTCTACCTTAAATTCTTGGATTTTAAAATGTATGAGAAAACTAAATAAAAGAATTAATGAATTAATTATGTTCACAATTCAAAATGATTTACACAAGTTGAAATAAAAAGTTGAAACCATATACAGTGTAACCCGGATATATGAGAGTTGTCGGGACCGGAGAAGAAGTCTCTTATATCCGGGTTTCTCTTATATCTGGGTTTGGTCTATTTTGTTTAGGTAAGTATGGGAACACTTTGGGACCAGAGAAAATCTCTCTTATATCCGGGTTTCACTGTAGTCCATAAACAATGACCATGTAATTATTTGGCAAAATCTTCTACTGCTGTTCTCTAATCATATCTGCCAATGAAAATTAAAGTCCATGTTTTTGAATAATATGCCATAAATATTATTTAGCTTATTTGAGCAATGTTTTAACTTGCAATGAGAATTCAACTTCAGAGGAGGTGCTGAAAAGTTCTGATTCACTCACTTCTTAAAATCTGACAAAATAGTCATTGTAGGGAGAAAGAGAATTTTTTATATCATGCCAATTTTTAAAAACTGACTATCTGAATAGCTTGTAGGAATCCTTCTACTCAGTTTTTCATTGAAGGTTAAAATTTGGAGTGTTGGGATTCGATACATTCATTAACAAAATATCGTTACAGGGTCGCTCGTAATTTGACCGTCTAGAATAATCACACGATTTTCATTGAAGGAATAAAATTCAGTAGAAAAGACAACGTAGTTTCAACAAATAGACATTAATTTAATATAGTGACAAGAATACAAGCAGTTGATGATAGATTGGAAAGTATTGTCTTTTTGTTTGGGTTGATAAAGTTCTGAAATAAAATATAAATTCTCTTTGTGTATGTATGTAAGAAACAATAAAATGTTGTGATATGTGTGTTTGAATGGAAAAGTGAACGTGTGTGCGTGGTTCATAGTAAAAGCGGATACGAGAGATAGGAATAGTTTCTTACTGTTGGTGGTGTTGCCGTAGTCTGAAGTTTGTCAACGCTGTCACTTTTAACATGAGGTCATGAAGATCATCAGCGAGAAGTATGTGGAGTTTGGTGACAGCCGCATGTATCCCTGTTTGGGAATGGATTTCGTATGTTTTTATACACTTTTTCTAAACAAAATTGGCTCCAGAATTAAGTTATTTATTTATTCCTAATTGGCCCTAAAAGGGCATGTGGTATGTCTTCTACTACGTCCGTACGATATTTGGTCGGTATCTACATAAAAATAATGACTAATACAACAAACATTCTTGTTATAAAATAAAATAAGACATATCTCGGCTGATTTACAGGCAAATAAACTAACATACTCAAGAGCGAGAGCCGGATGTGAACGGGACAAGGCCCCTTCACAAAATGACCA
>CAHIKZ030004422.1:0-68541 GCA_903632075.3 Acanthosepion pharaonis | reverse complement strand
TGACTGCAATCATTTATGGAGTCAGCCATGAGGTCCTCGATAAACCTGAACAGGAGGAAATTTCAAAAATCACTTTATTTATTTTCTTCTTACTCTGATGTCTATGTCTCAGGATATTTTCTCCTTTTCTGATTTAATACTAATCAATTATTTCTTGCGATGTTTCCACTGAGTCTAAGCCATCAATATTTAATCCAAAGATTGACCTCACATTTTCTATGACAACAGATTCATGAAGCAACGATTTATCCACAAGGATATTGTTACAAAATGTCGGGATTATAACAACAAAGATGTAAATAATGATAAGTGGGCATCGTAGAAATTGAGAGAGAAAAGCATTTTGTTGTCGCAGATTTCGTCGCCTAATTACTGAGCCTCAATGACGGATGTAAGAGAAACCAAAATCAACGTGTATTTTCCAAAGAAAATTATTTTCATGTGCATGGTGTCCGAATAGACATGTTTTTGGTGAAAGAATCCTAATCTTCTTCCAGTACAATAATCAGGACCCACTCAAAGTAGCGAATTGCTATTAAAAGGGAAATGATGAATAAAATGTGTTTAATGAAAGAGGGGAAAGGAAATTAAAGATGATGGGAACAAGATGTCGGCATGGAATTTCTTCCTTACAGTTGGAATATGACGGAAATGAGGATGATTTGATTCTGTGAAACTAGCATGGCATGTCCTAGCCCTAAACCTATGAACCGGTAGATCTAAAGAATGGAGCGCTCATTTGAACATTGGTCAATTGATCATGTCCTTGGTACCTGGACTCGTACGATGGAACACATGATCATCTCACAAGATGGAAAGTTATTAGTTTGCATACGTAACTATCCTCATGCGTTTTAAGGGTCGAAAGGTCGATAGATTCTGAATGTATCTCTCCCACACTTTCTCGCCCCTCTCTCACTCACTCCTCCCATTTATCTCTCCTTCTCTCTCCCTCTTACTTTATTTTAAGATCAAGCACATGATCATAGGTCGATAGATTCTGAATGTTTTTTTTTCAGTCTGTTCACCTTCAGATGTTTGTCGAAATTTCAATCGTTTGTAATAAAAATGTTCTTCAAGTTCCGTTGATGTCACATTGTTGTGTCTGATATCTTACCTGTGTTTATTGAATCTTTTATTTAAGTTTTCCGTTAATGAAACCCAACAACAATCAAGTCATATTTGGTACACTGGGCGGCGTATATTAAATGCAATCTGCATAATTAACACATGAAGAATTCGTGATGTTTCTCTTTGAATTTGTGATGCAATGACTTTACTCGTGTTATTGAATAACAAACATGGTTTTCCTCATCCAAAACTTCAATGGAGTCTTGACTGTGAAAATAGGCATTTGTTAAAACTTGTCTGGTGTTATTATTTCTTTTTAAAGAAATGACAGGTGGGTGAGGGAAAATCTCTTTAAACGTGTTTATAGCTGCTGTGTAGTATTTTCAAAATTCCAGCAAAATATCGGTACTAATGAGTGACGTGCTGATGTTTGTGGATGTTTAGTGATGCCCTGGGAACAACTCTTTCAAGGGAAACATATTGGGCCTAGTACTGAGAATTATGAGAAAGGAAGATATTTTAAAGGTGGAAAAATACATGAAACATTGAATAAACACTTTATTCAAATTAAATAGAAAATAAATTTTTATTTCATTTATGGGGATCACTTGCATCACAGTATGAGAAATGAACCTCGTTTTCACGAAGATAAAAGCATACTTGACAGGAAATAAAACGTACATAAATAACAGAAAAAGCGTGGTAAATTGTATATTAATTTCATACAATTTATTTATTATTTTTTGTGGTATTGGTGGGTGTATTATTGTTGAAACTTGACTAATGCATGGAATAATAATACGACACAAAATGTACTTAGAACAAAATGTATTGAAACAAGAAAGTGTACACAATATTTACATATAGTCTTTTGTATATTTCTGGGAAGACCGTTCCTGGAGAATGTGTTGACTTCGTCGCAGTCGGGCAAAGTCTCTGTATTGAATCTCTTGATTCCTCCCCCGTCTTCCCGGTACCAACCATATTTATATGGTCGGTACTCCACTATGCAAATTAGGTGGATCCTACCAACACCCCCTCCCAAGCCTTGGAATCACTTTTGAATTTCAAATTGGCTTCTATATGGATTGATGATTATGGTATTTCTTTGTAGATCCATTTTCATACTTCATAAATTGTGTCCATCCGCCTAATTTTAATATTTTTTTAAATTTGGATTCACGTCCAATGGGTCCGTGAACTTCCGTTTTTTAGGGAACGGATCTTCTCGGTTCAGGGTATTCTGTGGCGGTTCTATTTTGAAACATATCATACATTATATCAATGGGATCTTCCTCCTCATCCGGTATACTCTCTTCATGCTCTATAACATAACATTTTTAAGTTGGTTCTGGTGCCTTTTAATAGTATTCTTCGGTCCTTTAATTATGTAAATCAGGTCACCGATTCTCTTGTCCACTATGCCTCGCTCCCAGAACTCAACGTTGTTTTTGTAGCACTTGAAAAACACCTTCTCTCCGGGGGTGTATTTTTTTTTCGCTGTATACATAGTATTCTTTACTCTATTTTTCCTGGCAAAAGCTTGTCAAACACTGACTTAAAAATCCGAGCAAACATTAATTCAGCTGGTGCCATGTTTGCGTGTGTTCTCTGGTTTGGCGTGATTCTGTATACTTGTAAGAATTGCTGAAGCGCCTTTTCCGTTGGAACTCCTGAGGCTTTCTTCAGAGCGCGCTTTAAAGTATCGACAAATCTTTCTGCGAGACCATTGGACCTCGGATGATACGGCGGCGTCGTTATGTGGCGTCATTATGTGGTAAATTTCCCATGCCTTGTCTTTTTTTAGCAGTTCATTCAACGGAGCTCTTAAATTGTACATTCCTTTAATGAACGCTTGATAATAATTTTTTTTTATCCCAGAAAACTCTGTAGCATCGCCACATTAGTGGGCGTCGGCATGTCTCTAATCGCAATGGACCTTTCCGGATCTGGACATCTGCCATATTTTTGATTATGTGACCTAAATACTTAATTTCCTCCAAACCAAATTCGCACTTTGACTCTTTGACTTTAAATCCAAAGTCCTGAATCTTTTTAAATACTTGATTGAGATGCTCTCGATGTTCGTCGACGGTTTCGCTCCTTACTATGATGTCGTCTAAATAAGCGCACGCAAAGTCTAAATCATTCAACATGACGTCCATAGCTTGTTGAAAAATGGCTGGTGCCACTTTAATATCAAAAGGAAGCCTGTTGTACTTGAATAACCCTCTATGCGTGTTTATCCCTAGTAACTTCGAACATTCCTCTTCGACGGGAATTTGGAGATAGGCATCTGATAAGTCGATTTTTGAAAATATAACTCCACCATTTAGCTTGTTAAAAATCTCCTCCGGACTCGGTAACGGGTAATGGTAGTCTTTAATTACCGAGTTCAACCCTGTCGAAAAATCGACACAGACTCTGAATTGGTTTGATTTCTTTTTTATGCACACAATCGGCGCAGCCCATGAATTAGATTCTACTTTCGAAAGAATTCCCATTTTTTCCAACCTATCAAGTTCTTCGTTAATTTTCTCTACACTTGCGAAAGGCACGTTACGTTCCTTTTTCAAAATTGGCATAGTATTTTCCTTTAATTCAAATTTGGCTTCAAACTTGTTACATTTTCCAAGATCAGGTGTGAAGGTTTCCGGAAACTTTTTCTTTAATTCCTCTTTAATGCCCTGTCTTGTTTGCGTATTACTTTCTACTTTTCTGCAGAATGAGTTTAACGGTTTATCCCACAATTCGAATGTTTCAATAAAATCTGTACCCATCAAGTTTTCCTCCATTTTTCAGAATGAAACCTTTTATTTTTTTAACTATCCGTTCAATTTCATGGGAAGTACAACCTCGCCTTCGAAGTTAATTTCCTTTTCCAGTTCCTGTTCGAGCGCATTTCGTTGACTTCATTATTGTAGTCCTTTTTTAAAATTTTCCATGTTTTATCGTTCATTATTGTTAAATCTGAACCCGAATCGAGTTGAAATTTGATATTCTTTTTAAATATTTCAGTCTTCACATACTTCCTCAAATCTCTATCTGATTTGATATTTGAATTTGTTTGTCTAATTCAGCTATTGACTTTTTTCGTTTTACAACACGACCCTTTGTGTCCATTCTTGTGGCCCACGAAACATTTTTATTTCTATATGGGCAATTTACCTCCCAGTGTATTTCGTTGCAACGTCTACAATTATATGGTGGAACCTTTTTTTCTCTCGTTCTTTTCATTTAACTTTTCTTGTCTATTTTTTAAAATACGCCGAATTTTTTACCCAATTTTTTTTCTGATGGGTAATTTGACTGTTTTTTTTATTTTTTAATATAAGCAATGCCAGCTTCTTCGATTTTTTTTGACTCTTTTCTTTAAACTTACGGCCCGCTGACACTCCTCTGCTAACTTTTGCAGGGTAAGGTTTTGTTCATTCGAGTTTAGACAAAACTCTACGTCTTATTTTGACACTCTTACTGGATACCAGTCCTTGAGCAAAAATTAAACACTTGAATTCTTCAACCGTAATCTCTGCCAATCTGAAATTGTCACAATGTCTATTCACTATAGATGCATATGTTAAGTAATCCTGATCGTCGGATTTAGCGACATTCATGCATAACCATCGCTTATGCCAAACGACATATTTGCTCCAAACCACTCCTTTAGCAATTTCACTGTTTCCAAGAATTCCAATTCATTTGTTCTTCTCGGTAGAATAAAATCTACAAATTTGCTATGTTCCACTGTATCTAGCTTTCTTAGTAATAAACTGACTTTTCTTAAATTCGACCAGTTTTCACAGTCTGTGTAGAAAATATCTTCATATCGTTTAAAATACGCTTCAAACGTTTTTCCTTCGTCTGGCACATAGTTGAAAGTTTCCAGCGAATTAAATATGATGTTATTAGAATATGAAGAATTTCCTTTATTTGCCTGATTGTTGTTTAATTTCTCCAGTGTTAACTTTTGAATTTCTAAAACCTTGATCTGCATTTCTTCCTGTTTTTCTCAGTCTTTCCTCTTGTTTTTCTTGATATTTTTGTTTTTTCCTCTTTCCTCTTGCTTTTTTCTTTATTTTTTTTGTACTATTTGCTGTTCCCTTTATTAATAAGGCAAACTGTTCACTTTGACGTTGCTGACTCAACTGCTGGCTTTGAATAATTCAGATATGACTTTGGATAATTCATCCATCTTTAGCTGATAGTGTTCATGCAACAAAGAATATATTTTTAACGTGTGTATCCAATGAATATAATATAAGCTGACCAAAAAATCGAAACAACTTACGACTTTTTAATTTTATGTCTTGCTTTATGAAATATTGTTGAGCAAAAACCAAAAAAAAAAATTTTTTTTTTTTTTAGAAGTTCGTTACCATTCAAAGTCGACACGATGTATTTGTGCCCCTTTTAATTCCATGCATGTTTTTTGTCGTCGGCCAGTTTTTTTTTTTTCTTTTTTTTTTTAATTCACCGTTATTCGTTTACGCCACCTTTCAGATTTTTCTGAGTGAACGTTTATGCTTAGTCGTCCTTTAACGAGTTCTAAATATCCAGAACTTCAGAATCCTTTGCCGTTCTATTAGATGTTGGACTTTTAATTAATAATTTTTTCCTTCAGCCTGGGTTCTTCAAAGACTTGTCCCAATTGTTGAAGGCTATCAATTATCAATTCTTTTTTTTTCCGTAAAGTTCTTACTACCTCGTCGACATTGTTGAAAATTGACTAATGCATGGAATAATAATACAACACAAAATGTACTTAGAACAAAATGTATTGAAACAAGAAAGTGTACACAATATTTACATATAGTCTTTTGTATATTTCTGGGAAGACCGTTCCTGAAGAATGTGTTGACTTCGTCGCAGTTGGGCAGAGTCTCTGGATTGAATCTCTTGATTCCTCCCCCGTCTTCCCGGTACCAACCATATTTATATGGTCGATACTCCACTATGCAAATTAGGTGGATCCTACCACAAAAATTATATATAGTTTATAATTGTTTCATTGTACATGTGATAAAAACATTTAGGGTTCACTCCTTAGTATTACACGCCATATCACAGAGAGAAGTCGAACACGTGTTGCCCATACCAAACCTCCAATAAAATCCAAAAATTGGCAAACAAAACAATTTTTATTCACCTACATTTCTCAATTTAAAAATTAACAAAAAGCGAACAAATCATCGTTAGAAATTAAATATATTTACGGACAGATTTTTTTTCAAATATTAAAATTATATTTTTTTTTAAAACTAAATTTAATATTTGTCTGAAATCGGTTTATTAAAATTGAAATCAGCTAATCTTTCCAAATAAGATTTCAGAAAATTACATTTTTCTTTTGAAAGATTTTTAATTAAAAGAGAATTACATTTGTTGATAGATTTGTAAATATGACCGATTTAGAAGGATAAATAAAATAATTCCATTCAATTTAAATTCATTTTCAAATACAGAAAAACATTCCTTCGCATGCCACGTTCGCTCCATAAGTCCTAATGAAAAAATAATATTCATGAGTAATGTATATGAATTTGGCCATCAATAAATGCAAAATCAAATCAGTTTAATGTAATCTAACATGGAATAAGAAGAGCAGAATGAACTGATCCCCCACTTTTTGACCAATCAAAATTTTTTTCAAGGAAAAAAACAAATTTGTGGAGCGATACATTCGTATTCTACCTTCGCTTCATTAGTCCTATGGAAAAATAAGTTTCGCCAGTGATTTTAGAAGAAATATGCCATCAGTAAATGCAAAATCAAATGAATTAAATGTAAATCAATCGTGGAAGAAGAAGAAGAAGAAGAAGAAGAAGAAGAAGAAGAGAAGAATGAGCTAATCCCCCACTTTGTAACCAATCAAAATCTATCAAAGAAAACCCACTTGTATGGGGCAATTCAATCGCATGCTACGTTCGCTCAATCAGTCGTAATGAAAAATAATTTTCTCCAGTGATTTTAGAAGAAATTTGTTAGCACTAAATGCAAAATCAAATGAACTAAATATAAATGTAACATGGAATAAGAAGAGAAGAATGAACTAATCCCCCACTTTGTGAGCAATTAAAATCTTTCAAAGAAAAACCACTGGTATGGGGCAATTCGTTCGCGTGCTATATTTGCTCCATAAGTCCTAATGAAAAATAATTTTCACCAGAGATTTTAGAACAAATTTGCAGCACTAAATGCGAAATCAAATGAATTAAATATAAATCGAAAAGGGAAAACTCGTAGAAATATAAAATGATCCCACACTTTGTGACCAAACAAAATCTTTCATTGAAAATCCACTTACATATTGCCTAAAAAAAACTAAATGCTTATTTCATGAGACCTCTGTATTATTTTCATATTTTCAAATTTCATGATTAATGATTTCCTCATTAAAATTTAAAGTGTTCCTCAGAATTTTAGTTATTCTACAAGTGTGTCCTGAAATTTAAAAAAAGATTGAAAAATACTTGTATTAAAACTGAATGTAACAAGACATACTCACTTTATAAGAAACGAACATGCAGGGTCAACTGTCACTTTATTTTCTGATTATATACAACAGCAAGCATCTTGCTGAAGAGTTGATGAGATGGTCGAACAAGCGAAAACTGAAAATGCCATAAACACAGGAAATTATTAAATTAATATTCTGTTATTGACAAACCAAACTGATCCAGCAGTTTGGTTTGTCAATAACAGAATATATATATATATAGATTCATCAAAACCAATAAATGGAACAGATCAATAAATAGTTATATATGGTATCAGATTCTATTGATAAATGCAGGGCTAATATCAGTCTTTATCCGAACAAAGAAATCACAAACAAAAATTGATTACAAGTGCTTCATTTTTTTGTCCTTTGGATTATTTTGTGTCATTATTTCAATTTCCTAACATAGTGTTAAATGTCAAATTTGCCATTTATTTTTCATCTTGCAATATGAATATAATGACTGCTATTTTTTTCTGTGATTTTTTTTACTTACAAAGTGTGTTGCTTTTCCATGACAGTTGCCAAGTGATTCAGAAAATGCTTATGCTTTGGTTGCCAATACAAAAACAAGTTTGTCAGATGAACGACTATTGATTTTTCTATGTATTTACTTCTCCTGTTCTATTTTTTACTCATTGGGGTCACTCATAGAAGATCAGACAGAAAGAGTTTGGTGCCTCGCTGAATGATTGCTACAAATTCATGAGTATGAATTGAATGCCAAAAATAAAGGATTATTATTCAGAGAAAAATATCATAATTCTTTTTTAGTGATGAGTATGTACTTTAAAAGGATACTACTAGGCCTAAAATTTGATTAACCAATGAAACAGCTTCCCTGTTGACCAATCAGAGTACAGAATTGTGTAACTTTATCCTATACATGAATGTTCATGGACTACAACAGATATCAGCAGAGAAAATAGAATTAAAATATCAGTTTGGTTTGGTTATTTTTATGAATTAATTATAAATTCAAGAGAATGATATTATTTCAGGATTAAATTATAATTACTTAGCTGCATATTTTAAACAAATAATCTTACAGAATCAAATGAGGAGTAAAAACTTGTTTCTCTTTACAATAAATAAAATTAATCATAACAAATTGTTTTTTTTAATTTACAATTTTTTTTTTCACAATCTATGCCATGTCTTCAATTTTGCTATAAAACTTATTGATTGTCATTTTTCTATAAAATACATGGGCCAGTGGATAAAAATGTTGGTTGCATCCAGTAACTTGACCCAAAGAGTTGTGAGTTCAATACTTGGCTGCTGCAGTAGTGAACAAAAACTTGGAAAAGTTGAGTTAAACTAAGATAACCGAGACACCCAGAAGAGGCATTGTATTGGAACTAGAACAATCTACCCTGGTGGATAAAATAAAGGGTTCAGTTTGAAATTCCTATTACCTGAAGAAGACCGGAGTATACAATGGTTGAAATGTTGTGAATATTGCAATATAGAGTAAATAAAAATACATTGTTGGTAATTTTACTAGAAAAATATATTGTTTGTAATGTTACTATAAAAATGTATCGTTGGTAATTTCACTATAAAAATGTACTGTTAGTACTTTTACTATAGAAATGTATAATTGGTAAATTTATTAGAAAAATGTATCGTTGGTAATTTTACTATAAAAATGTATTGTTAATACTTTTACTATAAAAATGTGTTGTTGGTAATTTTACTATAAAATATATTGTTATAAAAGTGTATTTTTATACTGTCCTAATGTTTCAATTTTTGTTTGAGTGTTCATTATTTGTCCATAGTTGAGTCCCTAACAGGTGCTACTACCCTAGATCAAAGTGGACATAGGAACAACAGAAATTAAGAAGTGGTTAGATGTTCCTCAAAACATCGAATCTCCCAATCAGAGGTCTTGCTATCAGATGTTGTTGATTTCATCCACAGGACTATAGAACATCAAGTTAAAATTCAAGTCCAATCTCTTTCATTCACTTCATCAGAAAAGCATTTATTTTATTCTTCACTGTAATTAAAATAACAGTGGAGATTAGATTTTTTTAAATCTGGATTGCCAGCCACTCTAGGTGACAGATGTCATACTCTACTTCAAATTAGATCTCTTTCTGATTCACTCTACATGTTGCCTAGATGTAAATGCTAAGAAAGCAAAAACTAAAAATGTCGCTCTCTGCACAAGGGCTCTGAGCATTATACCCAGCTCACAAAACAAAACTCTAAAAAAAATGCAAAACACAATATAAAAGGAGCCAATGATGAATGCAAAATCATGAAAAAAAAACAAAAAAACAATTGAGTTATGATCCACCATAGCTGCTTTTAAGAATGCGGCTCACAACACTAAAGACTAATGTGGTGAATGGGAGAGTTGTCAAAATCACCACCTTCGTCAACTGACCTAACATACACATCAACTCCAAACCCTACTGACTCTCTCTTTCCTCCAAGTCACTTCCCTTGGCCACAAAGAGACATTCCATTCATACCTGCTGTATTGGCAATACAAATAATTTTATCTTAACAACTCTTGTCTTCTTTCTTTTTCATCTTACCATCAGTAAATTATTGTTTTGTTTGTGTTAACATGCACATCTTTATAACAAGAACAACTCTGAAGTCAAAACCATGTTGAAGGAAATAGAAAACCGCTCCAATATCTTTCACAACAACAGTCATGGTGATTCAAAATTTGCAGATATTAAAGACAAAACAACATTTTTTTTTTAATTAATCATTTTGCACCGAACAAGGCAAGAAAGCCACTAAGACACTGAGGTTACTGAGTTTAAAAGAATATGAGAAAAAATCATTAAGAAGATAGAACAACAAAAGAACAGGCAGTAGATAAGGATTAAACTTGCATTTAAATATTTGAAGATCAGAGTTGACTGGAAAGCAAGAAGCCTGAAGTAATTTCCACAAGTGAGAAGCGTGAGATAAAAAACTGTTTAGGCGAGATAGCAAAAAGACAAAATTTACTAAGCGCTCACAAAGGATAGGAAATTGTGGAGAGTCATAATCGCCTCAGTCATGAAAAAGAAGAAATAAACAAGTGCATGTGTTTTAAATAAATGTACACGTTTATTCTCAGTAATAAATTCAATTCATTGTACCTTCACACATATGGTATAGATTAAAATCTTTCATTTTTTTCTTTGATGCTTCATAAAAAATATAAAAGATTATATAAAAATAAAAATTAAATAATGATAATAATGCTACCTATTGACATCCATAAAATTCTTGACCCGACATTTTAACTTTCCCCCTGTCATGTCGTGGCTTTCCTCATTCATTTTATTATGGCAATAGTTCCACTGAGTTATTCTCCTTAGTACTGCAACTGCATGAATTTAAGATTGGCAAATTGTTGCCACCATTTTACTAGCTAGATACAATAGTTAGTTCTATTCTAATAGATTTTCTTGCATGCCTCACCTGTGGAATTCCGTGTGCAGAGTGTTGAAGGACAAAAGATAAAATGATGAGTAGACAGAATTTTGAACAGACAAAGTAGTGAACGAATAAAATGTCAAATGGACAAAGTGGGAAAATAACTGAAGCTGGGATGCCAGCTCACAACCAATAACATTACAGATTCTACTTAAGGTTTTCTCAAGGATCTCTAGATACATAACAGAAGCATCAGAGCATATGTGGTAGAAATATTCAATTAAAATATTCAATGTTAGACTTACTATTAATAATGTTTATCCCAATGTTTTTTTTTGGGGGGGGGGATAAATGACTAAGACATCATTGATATGTCTGAGATAAAATAAGTTCTTAGGAAGAACTTATTGAAATAAGTCTAATTTTAAAAATTCTAGAAATAAGCATACTAAAATAAAACTTAGAGGGTCACCCACAGGCAGTTCAATTTATTTTTTTTTTTTTGTATAACCGTTGTTGAATTTGAAACAACATAGATCCCTGTATAATTTACATCTACTGATCATTTAATTTATTCAAAAATATGTAAACAAATAAATTATAAATTTACCTTTGAACTAAAGAACCTAGTATATCTTCTTTTAACCATAACCAAAAAGAGGGGTCAAATTTTTGCCTTTTTTAAGGTAATAATGAAAAGTGAAGACCATAGCTTCAGCCAGAATTTGAACTCAGCCTGCTGATTCTTTTTTCCATATTGTTAACTATTATGCCACATGCATAAAAATTTAAATGCATATACAGTCACTTCCAAGAGTATTAGAACAGCAAGGATAGTTTCTTAGTTTTTATTGTTCACTGAAGACATTTGGATTTAAGATCAAAAGATGAGACAAGCGTTCATAATTTCAGCTTTCCTTTCCTGATAGATGTGTTAAACAGCTTAGGACATACCACCTTTAATTTGAACTTCAGTCAGCAACAAAAACAAAGGAATTAGTTTTACCATTCTAATTTTTTGGTGGGGGTTGTATATAAAGAGTCACGACATAAAAAAAATCATTAGCAGGTGATTTTGTAGCAACTAAAAAAAATGAGGAACATAAGCTCTGAAATCAATTTTAGAATTTAATAAAGTATTTTGTCGATTGATTGAATCTATCACTGTGACCAAATTTTCAGACAATAGTTTGAATAGATAATGAAATTTAAATAGCACCATTTCATAAAGCTATTGCCACTTTTTTTATGAAGGTTAAAAGTTGCATTCTACTTCAGGGCCATGAGAAAACTCTTTTAAAAAATCCTTTGACAGCCTCACTAATTACCTTCAAGAAGAAATGATTTGATTTTGATGCGAAAGCAACTAAAAATAGTTATTGTATCATAGCCCTTACTACCCTTGACCTAGGCAGATGCTTCAACCTTGACCCTTCTTCTTCACATTGCCTACATACACCCTACAAATTAATTTCATTTATTTTCATAATTGCCCTAATTACCTTTTAATTCTTTCTGTGTTATGAAGCTAGATGTAATAAACTCTCTGACCATTTTACACCTTCATATTTTGGAGCAAATCTCAGTTTTTTTTTTTTCTCGACATTTTTAGTATTTTGTGAGACTTGTGAATGTTGTTACATGTCCTTCATATAAGGTTGCGACTTCTCACCCAGATGTTGGAAGGAGGTGGAGAATGACTCAAGTCTGCACTATTGTCAACAAGAATCTCTATTAAGTTACAGTCCTTTTTTTTTGTCTGCTAACTGGGCGCTATTTGAGGTTTAATTTCTATTCTTACTTCTGGCTTCTTTTGCATTTCTATTCCAGGCACCTCTTGGCCTTTACTACTTCCAACTCAACTATTGCCTTCTCTTACTTCAGGCCACCAAAGACCCTTACTTCTGGTGTTCTTGGCCTTACTGCTTCCCTCTACTTTTGGATACACTCTGGTCCCTTCTCCCGGCATCACTTATTTCAACCTGAGCCACTAGGTTGACTGCATAAACGAATCTGCTCACTGCAGCCCTAAACTTCCAGCTACATCGAAGTCCCTATTTGTGGCATGCATATCATTCCAGACTCTAACAACTTATTCTATGCACTTCGGTTATAATACTATGGGAGGTTCACCATTGGACTTAACCAGAAACTATGCAACACCAGCACAGGACATTGGTTTTTGACCATCAACTAATCAACACCATGAGAGAATGTTCATTCAAATATATGCATTAATTCCTGACTACTAAGTTACATCACTAATCCTCACTTTCCTGCGTTCACAATCTGTATCAACTTTCTCTTCTTAATGTTTCTACAACAACCTTATCAAGTAACCTCTAACTTGAGTGGCTCTTGAGCTTTGTATTGTTTGAACATAGAGAAGAAAAACAGTTTGATAAAATAGGATGTTGCTCAATAAACTGAGTGAAAGCACTTAACCAGATAAGAGAAATTATTTCCTGAGAAGCAATTTCAGTAAACTTAAGTAATACCTAAAGGTAAAATCCACTTTGGCAGGAAGGGAGACAAGCCTGCTACTGCTATTGCTTAGAACACATCCATTAAGCTGAGGAATCCTCTATCAACTATAAATACAAACACCAAAAAGTAAAAATTGTTTCCATTAAACAACCCTTGTGTAATTAGATAAGATTCAGTGCTTTTTACATTGTAAAAGAGAAAGGAGATTTAATTTCAATACACAAATAGATATCAGTGCACATATGTATTGTGATGCCAGTCATCAAGGAGGAGCTGTTCTCAGGATTACACACTAAACAAAGTACCCAGACATTTGATACTAAAGCTTAAACTACGTCGGGAACTTATATTTTAAAAAAGAGTTAAATATGTAAAATTATGCAGTTTTTTTTTGTTGTATTTTTAAGACATCAGTTGAGCGTTAAAAAAAGGAAAATTGAAATGAATCGAACATTTACGTTGTGAAAAGTTGAAAGAACAATCAAATATTTTTTCTCTTCGTTAAATGTGAAATTATGATGACTTTAAAAAGATTTCAGATCCATTATTGCACATGGATCTTAGCTCATATCTGAATATTGAGATACCAGTTCAGGATCTCTGAAACCAGACACAGTTCAGATACAATAGATACTTTGGTGTTTTGCATTCTTCAAAAAGATAAGAAATGGTATTGTGGCATAAGTTGGATAATAAACAGATTCTTTTCCTTTTTTTTGACAATTATTTCAGATCTTGTATTATGCTTCATATTTACTCACTTGCAAAAATTACAATCAACTATAAAAGTTAGCCCCAAGGATTTCATTTAATTGTGTGTAAATCTTATCTGATTTTTAATCATATCCAGTGACAAGAGATGAACAGCAAGTGTAAAAAATGAGTTGTCTGTCTACAATAAAGTTTCTAATGTGAAAATATTTTCCCTCTGTAGGCTGCTTGTATAGAAAAAGGAATGAAAAAATGAAAAAAAAAAGTATTTAGAAAAATATAAATTGATAAATTATTTTCAGACATAATCCTTGGAATCTGTAGGAAGTGGGATGGTATCTACATTTACCTGGAATGTAAACAGTTTGTTTTGATTATGTGCGTTGAAGGCATATTTGTTCACCGACTTCATTGTCGCTTGCAACAAAGTAAAAAAGAAAAGGGGTCGCTTATGACCTTTATAGTACTATCATAACAGCCCATATAGAATTTGAGCGGTTTTCTCACAATTTTAAGTGCGAAGTCATACATTGGACGGGAACTAGTTACTCAAACTCTTAACGACATATTCGAACATAGCAATGAAGCTATCAAAACTATTTCTGAAACGAAATCTCAAAATATAAACATAATACTACGGAGAATGAAGGCTCTGTGGCAACTCTACAGAATTTCTCCACGAGCTCCAATAATGGTATTTATTGTAGATTATGTGATAACAGGCGATATGGAATGACTAAATGTGTAGTGGACGTGTTGTTAAATTAGGAATACGTATATTAACTCCTGGTACAAGAATATGGCGGACTCAGAGATTGAATCCACCATAAAGAAATGTTAAGAAAACCAACAACACCGATATATATATATATATATATATATATATATATATATATATATATATATATATATATATATATACAGTAGCGTCCAAAACTAAGGGACAAAATTTTAAAACCTAATATTTGTTAGAAATAACAACTGTGAAAAGCTGAAATTTTGACAACTGGTAGTCGTTATCATCCATAATAACATACTAAAATTTGAATCATTTGCAAAGGATAGAAAAAGAATTATAACAATTATTTATTTATTTTCAAAATAGGATCGTCCAAAAGTAAGGGACAAAATTGAGAAAAACAATGTAAACGGCAAAATATAAATATTTCAAAAATAGCATTAAGAATGGAGGAAGAATCTATTATTGAGGAGATATTGACAACAATTTGGCTTACGTGTACAGCCAGGCCTCGATTACTGAGCGAAAATTTAGACAATTATTGGAAAGCATAGATAATGCTCCAGTGAACAATGAAAAAAGCGTTAATCCTGATTATTGATTTGTTTATGAATTATCGGAGCATGAGTTATCGGTTCATCGATTACGTGGTACAGGGCTTTGCACGATGTACTACCGAGGAGTGGATATATTTTACCGGGCTGTGGAACATGAGTTACCGGGCCTTAAGTTACTGCGACATCGACTATGTGGTAAAGAGCTGTCAAACATGTGCTACTGTACAGTGAACAGGTCTTGCGTGGACCATATTCTACCGGTCCGAATGTTTTTGAGTTACGGGAATGTTGGCCATGATTGACTGAGCCCTAGGCCATATTCTACCTGGTCGTGTGTGAAGGGAATCGAAAAGAAATGATTAAAAAATCAACTGCAAGAAGACAGAATGCATGGATATTGGCAAAAAAGTGGGGTGGGGGTTGAGCCCAAAGTGCAAATTGAGGATACCAAAATCAAACAATGTTTCAAAAATTGATTGGAAGCACACTCAGGAAAAGAAAGGTAGTACGAGTCAAATAGGTTCACTAGGTACAAAAATAAATCCACATTTCTTGTCTCGATCTCTAATACGCCACTCACCGTCACGAATGAAAAACTGAACTCCTCTTTAATGAGCATACCATGTTTTTATACACCTGATTCAGCCAACACTCGACCAATGAGCGCCTAGAACGAGTCAATAAAAATGGCTACAAGCGACACCACCACCTCTATCAGTACGAAGTACGATTCACCGTCCGTCCGAAGCTCGTCTATTCGCCATCTCCACACTCCCTTACAAAACATACACGTGACTCCGGCCCTTTTGGGTTGCCAAGGTAAGTCACTGCTATAAACAAGTGCGGATATTTAAATATCTGGGAAATGTTTTAACAGAGGACGGAAAGTGCGACACTGAAATCCGGAGGCGTATTGAAAGGAAGCATTCCAAATACTAAAGAAGAGGACTAAGAAATAGGACATTTTTTTTCTAAAAAGAACTAAAAGTGTATTAAACTGCTATGTGATATTTGTCCTCCTGCATGACAACGAGTGCTGGATGATCTTTTCAAAGATGAAGAGGAGACATGAAGCAACAGAAAAGTTGTTCTACAGAAGGTTCCTGGGGGTACCGTAGACCGAACATGCGGGCAACGACAAAGTTTAGGAGAAAATGGAAATAAAAAGGAAACTGATATTTAAACATGAGGAAGAGACAGTGCTGAGGTTTCTGGGGCATATAATGAGGAAGTAAAGGTTGGAAAAATCAACGCAAACATAGTGAGATTCAGTAAATTGATGGTGGAACAGGGTTTAAGAGAAATAAGAGAAAGACAAATTTTATTAAGAGCAGGAAGGGACAGGAAGTTGTGGAGAGCCATGATCGTCTACATTCCGAGGGGAAATGGCACATGAAACAAGCAAGAAGAAAATAAAGTTTATAACCTAAAAATTATTAAAAAAAATGTCTCTTAATTTATGTTTTGAAAAAAGTTCAAATTTTAAAAACACCCATGGTATGTACAAAACTCTCTTTAAGAATTTATAATAAATCATTGAATTTAAAAAAAAAGAAAAAAAAAACTAGATGTAAGGTTGGTAATTGCGAAGATTACACTGAGTTGTCTCCCTTAGAATTTAACTGTAAATTCCTTTGATGTTGTGTTTGTACCTGTTTTATTATAAAGTTTCTATTCCTTAATGATCGAGAAATATGTGCGTATCATCTTGAATCTAATGATTCGAATAAAATAATCTTCATTTCCTATCTGATATTTTGATTGTTTTTATTTAATATTTTCATACAAAATTTATATTTTTTGTAATGATTCAAGCTTTACTCAACAGTCGATAATTCTTTCATTTAAACATCCTGGATCTCGAGACATTTTCAGATGAAAATTCTATAAATTAAAAATATAATTATTTATTATTCTATGCAAGAAACTCTGTGCTTTCCAACAGGATATATATATATATATATATATATATATATATATATATATGTGTGTGTGTGTGTGTGTGTGTGTGTGTGTGTGTGTGTGTGTGTATATGTGTGTGTTATGTCCACTAAAGTATCAAATACAATATTTATAAACCAATCACACTCAAGAAAATACTTACATCTTAAAACCCACCAATAAAATCATAGAATACAAATCATAAAGTTTGTCGTATTAGTTATCATTATTTTTAGGTAGATACCGCCCAAATATCGTGCGGACGTAGTAGTAGACATACATGTGGTTTTTAGGGTCAATTAGGAATGAATAAATAATTTTATTCTGCTGGAGACGATTTTGTTACAAAAATGTGTATAAGAACAAAAGAAATCCGTTTCCAAACAGGATACACAAAGGTGTCAACAAAATTTCTTTAAATAAAGAATTTTTCGGTGTGATAACATAAAACTACCGTTTGTGACGTGACCTTCATTGTAGCTCACAGGCGACTGCGTGAAAATAAATGTTTTTTTTTTATTGGGTTTTCATGCAAAAATTAAGAATTACTTTTAAAAAACCTAATTAATTAATACTTAAATATATAAATTGACTTTGAAACATATCTCTGGGACAAATATTGGATTTTATGAGATTTTTTAAATTTGTTTACATTTTCTGTTTATAATGGCGGATCGATGAGTGACGATTGAACTAGTGAATATTTTTAAAAGGTCTACAAACTTTATTTACATACGAAAATTTAGTTCTTTTTTTTTATATGGATTAGCTTTTTTAGATTCTTACCTTTCAAATGAAACCTAAATTTAATTTCAATGAAAACATTCAAATTATTTTAAAAATGCATGTTTAAGATTTATTTATCTCAAATAATGGCGAGACGAATATTTCATATTTCTTGACCATTTTGGCATAAAATATAATCTTATTGAAAATGTTATTGTCATCTAAATATGGTATACTGATCGATTTGAGATTCTTGTAAATGAAGACGACAGCATTTTCGACATCTTTCTTATTTGTTACTGTTGTAGACATGATAGGCAATATTGGGTAAATTGCAGATTAGGACCCGCGCTCAGTTTGTAATAAAAATTTCCTGAATACTTACATTTAGGCATAAATGCTTCATTCGAAAATAAGTTGATAAATTTGCTAAAATCTCCCGTTTTGGAGTTATTGACGCTAACATTTCGAACTCATTCGCGTCGTTGGTTTTGTTTGCATTCATTTGCTGCGGAAAGTCAAGCGCGGAAGAGAATGTAGTTCACGGCTTTTTTTTTTTTTTACTGATTTTACTTGTCTCAATTACTGCGCAAGAGAACTATTTAGGTACACACGCTCAAATCGTGTGCGCAATCATCTAGACAATGACTATTCCGCAGCAAATGTATGCAAACAACGTCAATAATGGTTGCCGCGACGCGAATGGGTCCGAACTTTTACTGTCGATAAATCTAAAACAGTAGATTTTAGTAAAAATTCATTATTTTCGAGTGAAGCATGTACATTTATATCTAAATGTAAGTATTCGGAAAATCTTTATTGCAAACGGGTCCTAATCTGCAAATTGACTCAAATGACTCCTAATTAGTAATTATCATGTGACTATATATATAATTATTAATTACCTCTATAAACACACAAGAACTATAAGTAGTCGGAGTAATATTATAAGTAGTAGTCCTAGTAATAGATATATATATATATATATACACTCCACAATGTCAAATTTTCATCCAATATACATATATATATATATATCCAAGCCGATATCCATTACCCCACTATGCCTCCTAATATATATATATATATATATATATATATATATATATATATATATATATATATATATATATATATATATATATATATATATATATAATATATATCGGCTTGGATTGTGAAATATATATATATATGGGGTAATGGATATCGGCTTGGATTGTGAAATCGCAGAGCCGATTTCGAATCCAGGTTGAATCCATTACATTCACTTACGTGCTAATACCCTTGGGAAAGGTGTGAATCCTCTTCTTCTCCCTCCAGTTAAATAGCAGGACAGACTGGGTTCTATAGCCTTGGATGGCAACTGGTCTAGGAGAAGGACAACACTGAATTCAAAACCTGCGGAGGGTTGTTTGGGAACCTTGTGGCACGTAGTGCACCAGGTCTCTGTATTCGGCTCTTCAAAAAGTGTGGATGGTCCTGCATGAAACTTTCACCACTATAATCAAATCTTATGTGCCGGTGTCGGGCTGTCAGTTTCCTGGGAACTGATCTGCTTGATCCTCATACGTCGAATTCGACAGGAGAATCGATTCGATTTCGATTTATATATATATATATATATATATATATATATATATATATATATATATATATATATATATATATATATATATATATATATATATAAAAAAAAAATTCAAGAAATAAATCAATGCATATAATGTAGATATTTTGAAACAGGAGTTATAATAATAATAATAATAATAATAATAATAATAAGGGATATCAATAATCACATGTCGAACAAATCGATTTTCGAACAGAAAATTCGAGATAAAAATGTCTCAGTTATCGAATAAACATTCGGTTCTTGAAAAACATTGCCGAACCGAGCTAACGAACCCAAACGGAATCATTTCTGAGTCGACCGCCATGTTGTATACATTCACGTATTGTACTGTGCTTTTCTTTACTAATTTTATTATACTGTACCTTTTTTTTCTCTTCATTAGTCCTTGGTCAGGGCTCCAAAGAAAGCTAGCAGTGATTTTTACCTCTCTCTCTCTCTCTCTCTCTCTCTCTATATATATATATATATATATATATATATATATATATATATATATATATATATATATATATATATATATATATTCAGTTAAAGTATTTAACACATTGGTTTTTCTTACATATCAAACGTAGGTATATGTGTATTTATTTATTAACATATATTTCTTAGCTCTGTCTAATCAAATTGAGCACTCTCTCTTTCTCTTTCTCTCTCTCTCCATATATATATATATATATATATATATATATATATATATATATATATATTCTCGATTAATGTGTACGTGTGTGATTATGCTTTAGTGACATTTTTCAAAATGAAATGATTTCGCAATTTCTTCATTTTTTGTCATCTTTTACAGCGAGTTTTGAATTAATTTAATTGTGAAAAATTCTTTGAAAGCCTTTTAAAATAATGATATTTTTTAATTTTATTGTCAAATAAGATTATGAGTTCGCTAATTGTTTTTGTTGGTGTGTTTAAATAAAAACGAAATGTACACAATTCGATATGAGTCATCGAAATTTAGATAAGGTGGTAGGTTTTTCGAAATAAATCCGACTCTCATTTCTTTTTTGTCCTCGGTGAACTGAAAAAAAAAAAACTTTCATTTCTCAGAATTTGAACGAAAAAAAAAAAAGAAAATCTAGTTTGACTTTGTCTTTTCCGCACTCATGAAATTACATTTGAAATTTTTTTTTTTTCAGCTTTTTGAAATCCAAGTTAATGTTAATTTGGATTTTTATTCCTATTACATAAATTCTAGATTTCAACTTCCATTAATTAAATATTAAATTAGCTTTACTAATTAATATTTAATTATTATTTTATCTATAGCATCAGACTATATATATATATAGTCTGATATATATATATATATATATATATATATATATATATATATATATATATAGTCTGATATATATATATATATATATATATAATGTAAGCCTTATTAATAAAAGCAAAAAACAACACTCAATATTATCAACTATGAACATGGACACAATATCTTGACCGTGTTTTGAAAATGAAAACATGATATAAATATATACATGCAACAAACTATTTCTTATTTAACATTTCAAATATTTCATCCTTGAAAATGGCTAAATGTATAGCCGAAATCGCTCGGAGAAAAATGACATTTGGACAGTTTTTATATAATTTATCATCTGATAGGAAAAAAATATTAGATTGCATGAGAAATTGTATAAATAACTAAATCAAAAGCACCTTGTGTGTCGTATTCAATGAAATGTGCATGAAAGAAGGATTACTGCCTAAATATACAAATTTTAAATTTATATATATATATATATATATATATATATATATATATATATATATATATATATATATATATATATATATATAATGTGTGTGTATGCATGTATGTATGTAGATTTTAGAAGTAATCATTTGATATTTTTCATTCAACTGAAACAAGAATATACGTTCGAATTTCAATTGGATTTAATCGACATTTTCATTCTACTTACAATGAATTACGTTTTCTTGGATTTCCATTGAGTTGAATTCATTTTATTTCACTTTTGTCATCTATTTATTATTACAATGTAAATTTGACATTAAACAAATCTTTCCGAATTTATCTTCAAGTGCTTTACATAATTTATTGAAATTTTTCTTTCGATTTACAAAGCAGAAATCGATTCCAACAAATAAAACAGCCATGAAAATAGTTTATGAAATAAAATTTTACATAAATTCAGAATTTATTTGACTTTTCCTTTTAATTTACATAATATTATATTTGATGAAATTAAATTCCATCTTATTAAGTTTATTTCTTCATTTAAAGAAAAATTAAAAAAAAAACAATTTTCCATAAAACCTTTCTTCTCTTCATATTTGTCATCGCTTGTTATCTAAGGAAACGCCCACCAGTCTCGGTTGGGTGTGATTATTCTCGTCCAATGAAATGCTTTACTCTCCCATGATGTCACAGCGCTTTTTCTCTCCATTCACTTTGTGGGAAACAACACGATGAAGAAGACTTATTTTTTGTCTCCCAAAGAAAAACTAATTTCATTCAAGTGAAATCGGAACGAAATCAAATTTAAGTCAGAATTTTCATATCGATTTCCAAATAATCAAAATTTCCGAAATGTTTTCATCCATACAAAGAAAATTCCTGCTTTTACTTTGTTTTCTGTTTCGTGTGAGTTTTTTTTTTTTTTTACTTTATTTTTTCTCTATCCGTATAATTTAAAAAATGTCTGATCCGGATTCTGTGATAAAATGAATTCGTTTTTAGGTAATATTTCTGATAAAGTCTTTCCAAAGATATAAGAAAGATTCAAGATAACGCTTCTTTCCTTTTAATTGTCGAAATTGTTTTCTTTGCTTTCTTCCTACCTTTTTTTTATTTCGCTTGTAATGTTTCTAAAAACTTAATTCACTTCTTGGCACTACTTAAATAAACGAGTCCATTTGTAATAAAATATTGAATTTTTTTTTTTTTTTTTTGCCATGGGAATTAATTTTTGTAGATTAAAATTCATTGGATTTTCATCAAGTGGTGACATTTTTCGAATCGAAAATTTTCATTTTTATTTTCGATTTATAAAGTGAGGGTCTTGTTCATAATAATGATATAGTGTAAAATCGATCCCTAACTTTGGAAGAATTATTGTACGTAAATTGTTATTTACAAAAGTTATGTTCGAAACTCTGCCTTCATCAGAGAAATCTGCATATTTATTTGCTTTTTTTTTTTTTGGTGGGGGGAAGTGATTCACTGACAGAAATAATTATTTATCTTAAATAAAGAATAAACGAATGCCGACTTATTTATGTCTTTTTTTTTCTTTAAACGAAATTTTGGTAATAAAGTAATTTGTCAGAGATCGATTTTACACTTTATTAATATTATGAGACATTTTTTCTGACAATCGTCGTCGTTTAAAACAAAAAGTTTAATAAATGCTAATCCTACAAAAATACTTCTTCAGAGAAACATAAAATAGCGCCATTTTTTTTAAAAAAATGAATGTGTGGAACTGTTTATTTAAGATGGGTACCTCCAATAATTTGCTAACAAAACAAAAAAAACAAAAAAAAAAAATCAGTATAGCAAGATGATAACAGGCCCCAAACTTGATAAAAACAAAGTTTTAACGTCAAAATGTTTGTTATTAATAAGAAGAAAGAACAAATTATTTTTTAGTTATTTAAAGAAAAAAAATTCCTTCTTTCTAACACGTTCTAAATTTGGCTCAAAAAATCAAGTTTTTTTTTTGTTTGTTTTTTCGTCAACTTTGTACTACTTGTGGTAATGGCCATTTTTAGTATAGCAATTTTCCGGTGGACGGGAGACCCATTAATTTGGAAATTCTTACAAAAATCAAATAATTGTTAGATTTTAATGAAACTTTCAGGATTTATTCAAAAATGAATGAATTTATTTTTGAATTTTTTATATATATTTTCAAATGTTCAAAAATCTTGGTAAAAATAAATTTTTTTACCACCCCCGCCAATAACTTAATTTTATGAAATTTTCTAGAATTCCAAACAGTTCGCAAATTGTTTTATATTACATATAAGCAGGATTCCTTGGAGAAATTAAATCATCAATTTTTTTTTTTTATAACTACTCACAACTTTTTTTAAAATCTCCTCAAATAATAAAATAAAAACTGCAATAAAACGATCTAAATATCGAATTAAATAGACTTCAATTTGCTTTTATAAATAATATACATTAAGGACATTATTATCTGAAGAAAAAAATTTCGATGATAAAGAATTTTTACAAGAATTGTTTGCATTTTCTTTTAGTTTGTTCATTTTTCTTTAATTTTAAAAAAATGTTTTAAAATTCTTCCAAACAGAATACGTGGTAGGTTTTTAAGTGAAGACTATATTTACTAAGCGAAAATTAAAAGCTTAATACAAATCCTGCTACCAAAACATTTTAACATAATTAAAGATATTTTTTGTGCGTCAAAATGTTATATTTTTTTAGTACGATATCTCTTAAGTTAATCAGAAAGTTGCCAATAGCTAAAAATCTAATATAACATGTTTTTTGTGCCCTAAAATAGCTAAAATTCAAATATACGGAAGAAGACCGGAAGCATCATAAAAACAATAGCCCGTCACGTGGTTTGCGTTGGTAGTAACATAAACATTTTGACGATAAAATTCTGCTTTCGTCAAGTTTAAGGTCGTTTTTATCATGCTATGCCTACTTAAAAATAACGAGGTAAATAAGTTGTTCACATAAAGCTAAAATGTCAATTGTGACCTTCCGTACTATAACTTTTCCCCCGGTAAGATGAAATTACGTATATGTCACTTGTCAATCAACACCTCTGGTAAGCCCGGCTTTCTATCATTTAAAAGTACTTTTTTTTTCAGCGCACAAAGTAAGTAATGTTTGTTTCAAAAGACATTAAATAAACTTTATAATTTCTAATTTTCTTAAATTAATTTAAAAAAAAATCATAATTGATTTTTAAACGGAAAATTTCACTTTTGTAAAAAAAAAAAAGTCAAGGCTGACGATAGATTTTCTGTCAATTTTGCTAATTAAAAAATACAAAGTTTTTAACGAAAATTTTGGACTTGCTAGAAATTATTAAAAAATTGTAACAAAAATGATCAAAAAATACGTTGATCTTTTCTCTTGATAATAACATGACATTTAGACGATCAGAAAATTATTTTCATCAATTTTAAGGCCGTTATTATCTTGCTATGCTCATTTTCCAGTGATCTCGTGACGATATCTAAATCATTTAAACCTTAGGTATACGAATTTTTGGAAATACCTATAAAATTTAGGATGTGTTCAATTTTGTCGTTATAAAAAAAGAATCATTTCGTAAGGCCGCCATTTTGAAATTTCTTACAGCGTGAAAGGGACACTGAATCAATTTACTTAACGTCTGAATGTTAAAAATGATTGTGAAGGCAGAAAATTGGAAACTTTCTCTCTGTTTCTTTTACCCTTTCTTTCCTTCCGTTTCTTTAACTGCTCTTCTCTCTCACTCTCACTTCTGCATCGATAACCACTCTCTCCTTAGTTTCTTTCGATTTCTCTCACTTTTCACTCACTCTAACACACTCTATTTCCTTCCCCCTCTCTCTCTTTCTATATATATATTTTTTCTCTATCAATCTCACCATTCCCCCCGTTCTCCACTCTCTTATTTCATTCTCTTAACCCCACCCGGCCTTTATTTGTTTGTGATTTTAGAAGAAAATTAAAAGAAATCAATTTGATTTTTTTTTCTAAAATCTAAATATTTGGAGTCATTTTATTTTCGGTTTCAGAAATCGACTTTTTATGGTTTTGAACTTTGACCTTTTTCTAAAAAAATTTTTTTTTGTCTTTGCATTTTCAGATTTCATTTTGCCTGAAAGAAATCTAAAAATGACTTCATCTTTGAGGAATGAGATAAAGGAAGCAAAAATATTCGGCCTGCAACTGGAAAAATAAATCGAAGATTATGAAAGTCGGATCTGTGAAATGATTGAAGAAATCGATTGAACAATTGTCAATCGATTGCGAATTGAATTGCTCAAAAGTCTGTCAGGAATTTACATTATTCGGACTATTGTCCTCATCTTTGTCGCCAAGGACACATGGCACAGTGAATAAAGGCGTTGGTTAAATCAAGTGACAGACACAAAAAGTGTGAGTTCAATACCCGGTTAAGGCAGTGGAGAACTTTCTGAGGGAAAATTAGCAGGAGATAACTGATAACTGACATCCAAACATGGCACGTGGAACTAGAACAGTCTACCCCAGTGAGCGAAATAAAGGGTTCAGTTCGAAATTCCAACCACCTGAAGAAGGCCGGAGAGTACAACGGCCGAAACGTTGTGATAAATATGGCGACAAATATGAGAGGACAATAGTCCGAATAATGTAAATTACGTTAAATAATACCTCATCTCAGAAATATAGACAGAATATGAGTCTGGCAGGAATTCGGTGAATTTCTGGAAAAGACAAGGATGAAGGCCGCAGAGTTGTGGGTCCAAATGACACTTGTTCTTATAGTGAAAACAAAAAATGATCGATTATTGATAACAATGAATGCAATGGATTAAGAAAGAGAAGGGAGTGAATCCATTACAGCGTTGATAACGAAAAAATACAAGAGTTGCTTCCCTTAAGAAACGAAAAATAGGCATTTGTACCATCTAAAAGACAGAACCGGTAAAAATTCTTCTGGTTATGTAGGTTTTTGTCTTTGTTTTAAATTAAAAAAAAAATAAAACAATTCACCATTGATAGTAAGGATTTCTGCTTGTTTGTTTTCCGCTGACTTTACATTAACGTCAAAATAAATCAGAATAAAATTTCATTTTCTCACTGTAAAATATAACAAGACAAATTAAGAAACAAAGACATTAAAATTCTCAACTTGCATCATAAATAATAATGCATTTTTCATGTAAAACTTTCCTCGTTTACCTGTTTTTTCTTTCTGCTTTCAAAGGTTCATTGAGATCAATTGAATGGCAAGAATTCGATAATATATGTGGAATTCTTGTCTGAGTGCCAACATTCCAAATATGATATTTGAGCCATTGTTTATTTTTATTCTGTAAAGTGGGAAAAAGTATAGAAAAAGATTCTTTTTTAATAAAAAAAAACTAACAAACTCTATATTGGATATGTTAGTAGAATATCATTAGTTTTGAATTTAAAAATTCTATTCCATATGCTTAGGGGATAAACTGAAGAATTAAGATCATAAAAAAAACAAGACAAATGAGAAGAAAATCAAGTCATTCATACAAGAAAAAGAATAAAGGGTTCGATATACCCAGTTAATTCCTTGATTGGAACAATTTTTTCTTCTATTTCCCTCTCATTTGTTTTTGTCTCTTTCTTTAGGCTCACTTTTGATATGAAGAAAACAAAACTGTAAGTATAGAGTACTCAGTATGGATCATTCTCACTTCAGAGTAGTAATGATCGGTTAGATTAGAACACTAGCCATTAAATTGAAAATCTACTTGAATCGTCTTCAAGTTTTCTTGCACTCAGATTCAACTATACTTTCCTTAATTGTAGCATACCTCAGACTATTATTTCATATTAACAGCCCATTTTCATAGATTTTGCTTTCATCTGTAGTATTTTACAATGTCATTTTAATTAATAACGTCTCTTCTTCTTATCTACAAGTTCATTTGAACTCTACAAAAAGACAGAACTGCTATAATTGTTTATAATGATATAAACATATATAATATGATATAAACACTGCTATATTTTTTACAATCCATACAGTTGTGTTTGGTATGAGGAAGGTTTAGGCTTAGGTGCAGGAAACGATTTTGTAGATATTATGTGGGGAAAATGTCTGAAACAATGTTGAAATTAATATATTGCAGCTACCTTCTTCACAAACAGAAATAATTATGTAGCCAGTCATAATTGAGTAATATAAATCTGAATCCATTGTTGGTGTTTTCTTCAATGGCATCATGGCAATCAGGAGGCAGGAAGGACAGTTTCAGAATAAACTGTTAGACTTCTGATTACTGCCTTTGATTCTGCTCGATCACTAAATATTGCCTGCAATGTTCTAGTACAGGGGTCTCCAAAGTGGTTGATATCAATCTCTGGGGGTTCATGGGACTATTTAATGGATTGATAAATGCCTGGTGTTCAGAAGGGGGTCAGTAAATACTGGGGCGGGGTCAATTGAACTTTTGAGGTTGAATGATGAAATTCATATAAGATTTAAAATACATCAAAATACAACTTGCTTTATATATATATATATATATATATATATATATATATATATATATATATATATATATATATATATATATTGACCATCCAACATACTGAGTGCACATAAAACCTACAGTCACACAGAGGCAGCAATGGTAATTCTTTTTACTTATGGCATCATTAAACAGTGCAGAGACAGAACCCAACTGTAGGTAGAATGCTAGAAACTAAACATTCACAAACACACAGAAACATTCCAAACACTATGCACACACACACACACACACACACACACACACACAAAGGGAGATAGAGATATATGAGTCACATTTGTACAGTTCTCAGCTTGGTCAACTTTTTCCTAATTAATGTGACTAAATGTTGTACCTCTCCTGTTTCCCAGCATTCGCTTTTGTCATGAACCCCGTCGAGATTCTCATCCCCCTACCCACCAGTTTGTTTGTGTCCCCCCCTTAATCTCGGATGGTTCAGCCTCCCCACCTTTTTTTTCTTAGACCATTTTTTTATTTTCCCCCTCCCATTCCATTAGTGAGTATGCTGCCTGATTCTGTCTATAGGCAGAATACAGTGACCATTCTTATTATTTTTGAAGGGGTCAATGGGTCCTACTAAAATGTTTTTGTTCTATTTGTTGTATTTTTTGTTAGTTTTTTGGTTTCATCCCCCACCCCACGCCATCATTTCATGTTTCATGGAATTTTTATATATTTTTGTAAAAGAAAAGAAAAATGAAAAAAAATCTATAGAAATTTTGAAGATTTCCCCATTTTTATATAATGGTTTGTTTTGTAGGTTCCCTGGGAATATGAGGAATTGTGGTAATTGTAGGAGTGAATGGCATTGGATAAATTCTTGTGGTGACAGTGTATTAAATGAATGGGTCGTGAATTCTATTAACTAGGACTAGGATAGCTACTGATGACCAACACAGTTATGTATCAAATCGTGGACTCTCCCGTCATTAGTCCACACCTATCGGGGACCCTTTTATGATGTATGAGGGCCAGACAAACTGCACATATGATTTGATTAGATTGGTGAAGGTTTTGTGAAAAACCAACCAAACATTTTGAAGAGCCGAATACAGAGACCTGCAGAAACCAGTTTGTCCTTCTATTTACGCATAACTGGCGGCGTGGCGGGGTCGGGGGGAGAATAGGATTCATACTTTTCAAGTGAATGTAATTCTCCGATTACTCAATCCGAGCCGCTATCCATTTTAGTCCACTGTGCCTCCATATTTTTATTAAGTATCAAATATATAATAAATATATATTCCTTTTTGTGTGCTTATTGAGATATAAGAATAAAAACTCTCATTATACGGGCATTAGATTCTAAGAAGTTGATAAAAATATTTAAAGTTTATGGGATATAAATATAAAAAATTGTCCGATTAATTTTGTCATTGACTATATATATATATCTATATATCTACATATATATATGTCTTCATTTTGAAAGTTTTCTTATTTTCTTCGTCTTCGTCTTCTTCTTCGTCTTCTTCTTCTTCTTCTTCTTCTTCTTCTTCTTCTTCTTCTTCTTCTCCTTCTTCTTCTTCTTCTTTTTCTTGTTCTTCTTCGTCTTCTTGTTCTTGTTCTTCTTCGTCTTCTTCTTTTCTTCTTTGTCTTGTTCCTCTTCTTCTTCTTTTTTTCTTCGTCTTCTTCTTCTTTTTCTTCGTCGTCGTCTTCTTCTTCTTTTTCTTCGTCGTCGTCTTCTTCTTCGTTGTCTTCTTTTTCTTCTTCTTCTTCGTCGTCTTCTTCTTCTTCTACTTCTTCTTCTTTCTTCATTCTTTTTCTTCTTTACCGTTTCCTTTCTTCTGAAAGGGTTATTCACCTGGAAATATGTATCTTAAATATTTTCTTCTTTTACAACAATTTAAAAAAGATCCATTCATATATTCACAAACTATCAATACCTGGTAATTTTTTACTGCATCAGAAATTCATAATTTTAAATAATTACAACATTTACCATACAAATGTTTGTTTTTGAATCTCAAGTTCAATCACTAATAATTTATTCTTAGCACTATACCTTGACCATACATAAGTGGATAAATATATCTAATAATCATGCCATTGCTATTAAAGTACTACACTATTTACATTATTCGGACTATTAACCTCATCTTTGTTGACATTTTTATCACAACGTTTCAGTCGTTGTATGCTCCAGCCTTCTTCAGGTGGTTGGAATGTCGAACTGAACCCTTTATTTCGCTCGCTGGGGTACACAGTTTTAGTTCGACGTGCTATGTCAGTTATCTGTTATCTCCTGTTAATTCACTTCTGCAAATTCTCCACTACCTTAACCAACTATTTGGTTCCTGTCATTGGATCTAACCAACGCCTTTATCCACTGTGCCATGTGTTCTTAAGGACATATGTTTTTTTTTTCTGGGGCAGCGTGAAAGAAAAAAAAAAAAAAACGAGAGAAAGAAAGAAAAAATTCTTTTTCTGGGAGAAAAGAGGAAAGTAAATAAAAGAAAGAAAAAAGAAAAATAGAAAAGGTAAAAGATGTGAGGGGAATAAGAAAAAAATTCTTTCTACGATTCTTTGACTGACATTAAAATTTTAATTGTCGAAAAAAAACTGCAATAAAATCCAAAAATTAGCAATCAAAACAATTTTATTCTCATCAAATTTACATTTTCATTTTAAAATTAAAAAATATAAAAGAACAAATCATCGTTAGAAATAAATTATATTTATTGACAGATTTGAAAAATATCAAAATTGCTTTGTAAAGAAAGATTTCAGTTTTTTTTTGTTTTTTTTTTTGGTACATATTAATTTTGAAAATTTTAATTAAATATTTTTCCCTTCATCTTTAAGATAAACAAATTTTTCTAGAAACAAAAATCTTTAAAATATCTTCAGACTTTTTGTACAAAATTTTTATGGAAAAAAATAAAAAAAATTAACATATCGCAAAAGATGAGTCTATGGAAGTAGAATCCCCCAGTTCACTCTCCTTTCCCTTTCTTTGAACAGGAGCAAAACTTTAAGCCATGTTTCCTGTTTCAGTTTGGATTTCCTGTTTAAGATTGGATTTACGGTTCCTTCTCCTAAAGATTCATTCTCTTTTATTCATTGCATCTTAGTGGCATTATTGCCTCGCTTTGGGTGAAATGATTTTAATTAATTAAAAATAAAGATGATGAAAACCTTCCCCAAACTTAATAAAAACAAAGTTTTATCTATAAATACCAAAGTACATAAAATTCAATAGAAATATTAGATTTCATATAATATTAATCTAAATTTTAAAGATTATTGGGTAGTTAAAACATTACAGAAAAAGGTGTTAAAGTTATGTTCGTCAAATAATTATTACAGTACCTGACCCCCATAGAAAAAGCATAAATCTGTCGAGAGAGTTGTCAACACCTCTTAAAAACATCCACCTACGTGTTCAAAAAAACCTTTGTCTGTGATATTTTAAACTAAAAGTAATATTTGTTTCAAATCAGTTTGATTAAACTTGAAATCAACTAACCTTTCTCAAATAAAGTTTCACAAAAGCATATATTATTTTTTAAATATTTTTAATAAACAGAATTACATTGTGTTGCCAGATATGTAAATATAACAGATTTTAGCGTTTTTACTGATAATAAAGAAAATAATTCCATTGAATTTAAATTCAGTTTCAAATAGAGAAAATCATTTCGATTAATAGAAATGTTAAATTGAATCTATTAAACAATAAAATTAAAACTAAAATAAAAGTTTCAATAAAAAATTAGACATTTTTTTAAAAAATGTTTTTTAAACCTGACTATGGCTATTCCTTTTCGGGATATTTAATGTCATTACAGTTTGAATGGTAAAAGAATTTGATTGAAATTATCATTGACAATGGCTTTCGAAACTAAATATTTAAACTAAAAATTTGACATCATCAATTGAAAAGATTAAAAAAATCAAACGAAATTATAAAACTGACGATAAGTGATTATCTGTTTGATGTTGACAGATATTAAAAATTACTTGTTAAATTTTTTTTTTTTTGGTCTTTTCTTTCGTTTTTTAGAAATCACATCACATGCTAGGTAACTTAGGTCTACTATATTGGTTTTTATTCACACACATTATATATGGCCTGAAGATTGTGTCTAAGCACATAAACAGACTGTTGTCACTTTTTGTTAACTTCATTTTTATATATATATATATATATATATATATATATACATACATTTAATGTATATATGTATAAATTTTATATATATATATATATATATATATATGAATAAAAAAAAAACTGTTTTGGTAAAGAAAATTTTTTCATTTTGTCATTATTCATATTGTAATTTTCCAGATGTATTTTATTTTTATCTGAATATTTATGTAGATAGATAGATAGAGAGAGAGAGAGAGAGCGATGAACAAACTGTGATAGATAGATAGAGAGAGAGAGAGAGAGCGATGAACAAACAGTGATAGATAAAAAGTAAACATGAAGTAATTTTTCTCAAAATATTTTTAAACCACATACACATACAGAAATAAATGAATGCTTATATATATATATATATATATATATATATATATTATATATATTGATAATGTGTGTGTGTGTATTTAGGCAATAAATCCTTCTTCCATGCCCATTACATTGAATACGACACGTAATGGAAATTTTATTTAGTTTTTATACAATTTCTCATGCAATCTAATATTTTTTTTCTTTTCCGATGATAAATTATATAAAACTTTTTTTATAATATTTGAACCGAAATTTTCTCAGATAAAAAGAACAAAGAATAAATTAAAACATTTTAGAAAAGTTTTTTTATTTTTTCTTTATTCATTATTTTAATTTTTCAGATATACTCTATTTTCATCTGAGTATTTGTGAATAGATAGATAGATAGATACATACATACATGAAAGATAGATTGAAAAAATGAAACATGAAGGAAATTTTTTTTCAAAAGTTTTTAAAAAAACAAAAGCATACAGAAATAAATGAAATTTTTTATAATTATATTATATATATATATATATATATATATATATATATATATATATATATATATATATGACTTAAAAAAACGAACTTGTAAAAAGATTTTTTATTTTTTTTTGTTTTTTTATTCATATTTTTTAAACAATAGATATTCTGTTTATTTGTATAATTTTAAATAGAATGCTAGATTTTCTAAAAAAACGTAATTTCCAGTAATTTTTATCAAAATGTTTTAAACAACCACACACTTTATACAAATTTCATATGCCCATATAAACAAAATTCATTTTTTTTTCATATTTTGCATACATTTTACAGTTTTTCTGCGCTTTGCAATCATTAAAATTTTGTTCGCAGCTAATATATATATATATATATATATATATATATATATATATATATATATATATATATAAGGGCAGATAAATTATTTTGAATTTCAAATTAATTTTAACTGAGTTTTATTTAAATTTGTTTTCATTTCATGAAAATATATTTAAATTCGGCTGATCTTTTTTTTATAGTGAAATTTTTAAGAAGATTGTTTTTGTCTAACCTCGTATATATATGGATATATATTGCGGCATCTTTTTAAATTATTTTGAATAAAAAATAAAAAAGCAGAATAAATAAATTTATTATAAATTTTATTTGTAAACAAAAAATTTTGTTTATTAAATTTTAAAAAAAGGATTTATCAGTTTTAAATTAAAACTAAAATAAAAGCTTCAAGAAAATTTTTTTTTTTTAAACTTCATTTAAAATCGTAGTCATCCCGTTTTCCGATAACTGATACCTAAAAAGTATAATTTAATTCGATAATCATTTATTATTATTTTAAGACAATCATAATTGTTATAATTAATCCACCCTTTTTCATTAAAATGGAATCGACCAATGCTGCCGGTGAATAACCAGGAGAGTGAGTAAGACTTGATACATTGATAATAATACAGTGATACAGTGATGTGAGGTAACCGCTTGTAGGAGTCACAATTACAAGCACGAGCACGTAGACTCAGAAGGAAGTCCTATTTCGATACTGAATTTCCCAGACTATATATATATTATTATTGCTACTAACCGCATTTCTGGATCTACTAACCGTATTACCAATTGTATTATTATTACGTCAATACATTTATTTGCTATATTTCATTCTTGCGTTTGTCATTCATTTGAGACCGGATTTCATCTCGGAATCCACAACAAATTTGGCGACGAAGATTCAAAACACAATTAAAAAAAACAAAAAAAAATTTCCCTCGTCGTCCAAATTGGCAAATTGGTACGAAAAAATGAAGATTTGAACTCACACAAATTGAACAAACAAGAAAAAATTTCCCTCGTCGTCCATTTAAATTGACGACAAAAAGTTAAGATAATTTAAAAATACGTAAAATTGAGTTATCATGGAAGATTTTAAAAATATTTTGGTAGAACTGATAAAATACCAAAATGATCAACAATTACAACTACAAGAAAGAATGGAAGAAAAATGGCAAAAGCAATTAAAACAAAAGCAGAAAAATCATAAAATCAAGAAAGACAAACAGAGGTCCAGGAACTAATATTGAAAGTAGCGGGTAACAAACAATTAAATATTGAAAAAGAAAGCAACTTTTTTCGCAAGACGCAGTGTGGAATACCATAGAGATTTTCAAATATTCTCTAGATGAGGATAAAAATTTTTGGAGATTACTTCAGAAGACATGAAGATATCTTTAACATCGACTGTCAAAAATTGGACAGAAGCAAAAAAAAAATACGTCTATTGCTTAGAAAATTAGGAACTGAAGAATATACAAAGTTCGTGGATTATATCTTGCCAAAAAAGACAGAACGAATTAACATTTGACGAAGCAGTGATATGTCTTAAAGAACTCTTCAGTCCCCAAAACATCACTCTTCCACAGGAGGTGGAAATGTTTAACCTGGTAAAGGGCGATAATGAGGATTATTCCACGTTTGCCGCAATCGTAAATAAACATTGTGACGACTTCAAACTAGCGGAATTAACCCCGGACAATTTCAAATGTCTCATCTTTGTTCAAGGGTTAGTTTCTACAAAAAAGATAGCAAAATGCGCAAAAGAATGCTTTTCAAAATTAAAAATGAACCTCGGTCTAACAATTATCGGAAGAATGCCATAGATGAAATTATAAAGAAAGACCTATAATTGAAGATACGTAAGTTAAATATAAAACAAAATTTTTACGTTCTTCAATTAAAAAATCTACAAAGAAAAAGAAAAAACAATTCTAAAATGAAAAAGATTCTCACCCTCCCCAAAAAAAAAAAAAAATTTTATAAAAAGAAAAAATATACAACATACAGGACAAATTATGACGAATATCGAAGCAAATATAAAATTAAATTTCAGCATGTTATCGATGTGGAGGACTACATTGGAACAAAATTGCCGCTTTAGATATAAAAACTGTCTTGAATGTGGAAAAAAAAAATCCACAAGGCATCCCAATGTAGAAATAGAAAAGATACTAATAGAATAAGAACTACTAGGATGCATAACGATTTAACACCAACATAAGGAAATATGTGGAACTGGAAATTTTAAATAAAAAGATAAAATTGCAACTGGATTCAGGTTCCGACCTCACGATAATCAATCTACAGACATGGAAAAAACTCAACAGACCTACCATGTTACACACAAAAAAAAAATTTTTAAGTCGGTTACAGGCAAACGAATAAAATTCGAGGGAGAAATAATCGTGAATGTTAAATTTCACAGCAAAAAAAAAAAAAAAAAATTTAAGATATACGTCATGAAAGATACTGAAAATCTAGTAGGTATCGACTGGATGCAAAATAATCAACGTTTGGGACCTACCTATCAAAAATTTTTGCAAAAAAAGTTAGAGGTTGAACCATCAGATGCTGTAAAATTAAAGGAAGAATTATATAACCAATTTCCTGAGGTATTTTCAAGCGGGTTGAACGATGCAACAAATTTAAGGCCAAATTAAATTAAAAAAATGTCCAACCAATTTTTAAAAAAAAAAAAATGTACCGTTCGCTACTATAGAAAAAAATTTGACAAAATGAATTGGAGAGAATTGAACAAACTGGGATTCTTGCAAAAAATAGAATTTAGTGAATGGGCAACACCGGTGGTTTATATTCAAAAAAAAATCAGGAAAATCTGCGCATGCGTAGATTTTTTTTACGGGACTTAACAAGGCAATAAAGACCATCATTACCCACTACCGAGCCCATTAAAAATTTTTAAATGTCTTTCAACGGCGGTAATATTTTTCTCAAAATAATATAAGTTGAGAATGTCTACAAATCCCAGTATTTAAGAAAAATACGAAAAATTTGCATTAATACGCACAAATTTTTTGTACAAATTCAACAAACTGATTCGGAAATGTTTGAAAGCTGCACCAGCAATTTTTGTTGCAAACGAAAGCGGACACAATGATCATTGGCCAAAATTTCTATATATATTTATCTGGATGATATTCTAATTATATTGACAATGTTAAGGTGAGAGCAAAATCACAAAAAGTTTTATTTTGAAAGGGCTTCGGGTTCAAAGTAAAAGAAAAAAAGTGTTTTTTTTTCAAGGTGGATAAAATTCCTATACTTTATAATAATTTAATAATAATCCTTAATGGCAGGAAACCGAACCTGAAAGAGGGCATCGGCATTCAATTAAATGCCTCGAACCAAAAAATGTTGCAGAACTATAAAGTTTCCTGGGTTAGATTAATACTATGAAAATGAATTCATATATTGCATATGTTTAAACTGGGGCTGAATTAAACAGAATTACTAAAAAAGGCAAATAATTGAATTAGAAGAGGACTGTTTAAAAGCGTCACAGGTAATGAAATAATACAAAAATTAATTTCGAGTTATGATTGATTATATTTTGATCCCTGAACTCAAAATTTTTATTTATTCAAATGACGCTTTTTTCATGGGTTACACTCAGTAATTTTACAAAAGATGCGGAACTGTTTAAAAAACCCGTTGCACACGCATTCTTTTTTTATTACCGGCATCAAGGAGAAACTATTTTATGATCGAAAAGGAGGCGTTGGGCAAATTTTTTTGCAGTAACTCGTTTTACATATATATTATTTAAAAATAATCATGCTCCAAACAGAATATGAAATTTTGTTAAAAAACGGTTTTTTTTTGTGTTAAAAAAATGTCATAAATATATTTACTGTCTTTAAGAATAAATGTGTTTCGAAACTAAATTTCAAACTTAGTTCTTATCTGAAATTAAAATAGGACACTCTTTTGGCCTTTTTCTGAATTGAACAGAAATCTTTCAAATCAAAGGCGAACCGTTAAAGATTCATTAATTGCGGCATTAAAGAATGAAGATGAAATCAAGGTTGATTAAAAAAATAAAATAAAGGAACTACCTGTAACGTTGCTAATAGATAAAACGAGAAGTTTCATTGAAAGACGAATTTATTCAGAATAATCTAAAAAATTTCTAAGAAAAAAGGAATTTAATCATTTTGATCGGAATGATACGAATCCATCATAAATTTTCGACATAGGTAAAATAATTATTTACAGATTAAATCGAGGAACGTATTAGCCAATAAAATTGTTAATACAATATTCACTTAAATGAAAAAAAAATTATTCTTAAAGCAAAACGAAATATCAAACTATTGATAAGCCGTGAGAAACAAATATATCAATAATATTATATATTTTGTTAAAAACTGTTCACACCCTAGTATATATAAAGTTAAAGGGTCCACCCCTTTTCATACAAGTGGACTCGCCCAGTGTGTACTTGTACTGCTGCCGGTGAATACCCGGAGTGTGATACAGAGTATACAGAGATAGAGTGAAAGTGAGAAAGTGAGAGTGTGAGGTAACCGCTTTGTAGGAGTCACAGTTGCGAGCACGTAGACTCAGAAGGAAGTCATACTTCGATACTGAATTTCCCAGACTGTATATATATTATTATTGCTACTAACCGCATTTCTGGATCTACTAACCGTATTACCAATTGTATTATTACGTCAATACATTTATTTGCTATATTTCATTCCTGCGTTTGTCATTCATTTGAGACCGGATTTCATCCCGGAATCCAACACAACAAATTGGCGACGAAAAATTCGAACTCACACGGAAGAAAAAAACAACAAAAAATTTTCCCTCGTCGTCCACAGTGAATTGGCGACGAGCGATTCAAACTCACACGAGAAGAAAAAATAGAAAAAATCCTCCCCGTCGTCCCAACAAATTGACGACGAGCGTCTCACAAAGATGAACAAACAATGACGTTCACAAAAATTGACAAACAGTTAAGGAAAAAAATACGTAAAATTGAGTTATCATGGAAGATTTTAAAAATATTTTGGTAGAACTGGTAAAATACCAAAATGATCAACAATTACAACTACAAGAAAGAATGGAAGAAAAATGGCAAAAGCAATTACTACAAACGCAGAAGGAAAATCAAGAAAGACAAATAGAGCTCCAGGAACTAATATTGAAAGTAGCGGGTAACAAGCAATTAGATATTGAAAAAGAGGCAACTTTTTCGCAAGACGCAGTGTGGAATACCATAGAGATTTTCAAATATTCTCTAGATGAGGATAGAAATTGTGGAGATTACTTCAGAAGACATGAAGACATCTTTAACATCGACTGTCAAAATTGGACAGAAGCAAAATGCTACGTCTATTGCTTAGAAAATTAGGAACTGAAGAATATACAAAGTTCGTGGATTATATCTTGCCAAAAAAGACGAACGAATTAACATTTGACGAAGCAGTGACATGTCTTAAAGAACTCTTCAGCCCTAAAACATCACTCTTCCACAGGAGGTGGAAATGCCTTAACCTGGTAAAGGGCGATAATGAGGATTATTCCACGTTTGCCGCAATCGTAAATAAACATTGTGACGACTTCAAATTAGCGGAATTAACCCCAGACAATTTCAAATGTCTCATCTTTGTTCAAGGGTTAGTTTCAACAAAAGATAGCGAAATGCGCAAAAAAATGCTTTCAAAATTACAAAATGAACCTGGGACTAACACTACAACAATTATCGGAAGATTGCCAAAAATGCCTAAGTATAAAGAAAGAAAGACATTGAAGGAGTCAGCTGTATCTCATATACGTAAGTTAAACAAAAAGTCTACGTTTTCAAAGAAAAAAAAAAAATTCTATAATAATGAAAAAAGATTCTCACCCTCCCCGGAAAGAAAACAAAAATTTTATAATAAGAGAAAAAGTACAACATACAGGACAAATTATGACGAAAATCGAAGCAAATATAAGCCCCCCCCCTCATCAGCATGTTATCGATGTGGAGGACTACATTGGAACAAGGATTGCCGCTTTAGATATAAAAACTGTCTTGAGTGTGGAAAAAAGGGCCACAAGGCATCCCAATGTAGGAATAGAAAAGATACTAGTAGAATAAGAGCTACTAGGATGCATAACGAAGACAACACCAACATAAGGAAATATGTGGAACTGGAAATTTTAAATAAAAAGATAAAATTGCAACTAGATTTGGGTTCCGACCTCACGATAATCTACCTACAGACATGGAGAAAACTTAATAGACCTACCATGTTACATACACAAAAAATTGCCAAGTCGGTTACAGGCAAACGAATAAAATTCGAGGGAGAAACAATCGTGAATGTTAAATTACACGGCAAAACAAAAAAAAAAAACTTAAGATATACATTATGAAAGATACTGAAAATCTAGTAGGTATCGACTGGATGCAAAAGTTCAACGTTTGGGACCTACCTATCAGCTCTTTTTGCAAAAAGTTAGAGGTTGAACCATCAGATGCTATAAAATTAAAGGAAGAATTATATAACCAATTTCCTGAGGTATTTTCGAGCGGGTTGGGACGATGCAACAAATTTAAGGCCAGAATTGAATTAAAAGAAAACGTCCAACCAATTTTTAAAAAGAAGCGAAATGTACCGTTCGCTACTATAGAAAAAAATAGACAAAGAATTGGAGAGAGTTGAACAAACTGGGATTGTTTCAAAAAATACAGTTTAGTGAGTGGGCGGCGCCGGTGGTTTATATAAAAAAAGAAATCAGGAGAAATCCGCGTATGCGCTGACTTTTCGACGGGACTTAACAAGGCTATAAAAGACCATCATTACCCACTACCGAGCCCAGAGGAGATATTTACAAAGCTCAACGGCGGTAAGATATTTTCAAAATAGATCTTAGTGAGGCTTATCTACAAATCCCAGTACAAGAAGAGAGTACGAAAATCTTTTACATTAATACACACAGTGTTGTACAAATTCAACAGACTACCATTCGGAGTAAAAGTTGCACCAGCAATTTTTCAACAATCGATGGACACAATGCTCACGGGCCAGAATTTCGCGACCGCTTATCTGGATGATATTCTAATTAAGAGCGACAATGTTGAAGAGCACACATCACACATAAAAAGAAGTTTTCAGAAGACTTCAGGACTTTGGGTTCAAAGTAAAAAAGAGAAAAATGTGATTTTTTCCTAAATGAAATTAAATACTTGGGTCAGATAATAAATGAAAATGGCAGGAAACCAGACCCAGAGAGGGCATCGGCAATTAAAAATATGCCTGAACCAAAAAATGTTGCAGAACTACAAAGTTTCCTGGGCCTAGCTAACTACTATGGCGAATTTATTGATAATATGCATAAACTGAGGGCTCCACTAAATGAGTTACTAAAAAAGGAAAATAATTGGAATTGGACAGAGGACTGTAAAAAAAAATTTAAGGAAATAATACAAAAATTAACTTCGGAGTTAGCATTGACACATTTCGATCCCGAACTCGAAATCATTATTGCAAGTGATGCGAGCTCACATGGGGTAGGTGTGTGTATTTTACACAAGATGTACAAACAAACCCGTTGCACGCAAACAAATTATTATCGGCGGAGAAATCTAGTTCAAAAGGAGGCATTGGGCAAACGGTTTTCACATGCATGGACGATTTTCAAACGGACAAAAAATTTTATGTTTTCGGTTCAAAAAGTCAACCATATACAGCGAACATACTTTTAAGATGGGGAACTGTGTTACTAAACTACAATTTCAAACTTGAGTTCTTACCATCAAAGAAAATAGGACACGCTGATGGACTATCGCGATT
Organism: Acanthosepion pharaonis; assembly: GCA_903632075.3. Lineage (NCBI taxonomy): Eukaryota > Metazoa > Mollusca > Cephalopoda > Sepiida > Sepiidae > Acanthosepion > Acanthosepion pharaonis. Next base: position 27,469 of record CAHIKZ030004422.1, on the reverse strand, counting down.
AATACCTGCGAAAGGCGAACCGTTATAAGATTTTTGCAAGCTGAAGATGAAATCAGTAAAGTTTATGCAATACAATAAAGGAACTACCTGTAACGCTGCTAGAGATAAGATGAGAAGCAAAAGAGACGATTTTTATTCAGAATACCAACAAAAATAGAATGAAAAAAATTTAGCAGACAGTTTCTCAATCTGAACAATATATTATTGTATAACGGGAACTCGTAATACCGAAGTCGCTAAGAAGATGGATCTTGAAACATTTCACTTAGGAAAAAAGGATGAAATCAATTATGAGAAGTTTTGTCTACTGGCCGAACATGGACGATGATATTGCCCAAATGGTGGAAAGTTGCAAAGGTTGTGCTGCTGCGGCGAAAGCACCACCCTCTATATAAAAGCCATGACAAAAGTCGAAGACCGTGGTCCAGAATCCACGTGGATTACGCAGGACCCATTGAGGGTTACTACTATTTAATAACAGTAGATAGTTTCAGTAAATGGCCAGAGGTTGCCAGATTTAAACACCCGACGACAGAAAATACCATAAAAAAATTACATGAACTATTCAGAATTTGGCGTCGGGATTGTTTGGTAAGCGATAACGGCATACAATTTACCTCCAGTGACTTCAAAGAATTTTGTGAGACATATCAAATAAAGCATATCAAGATAACTCCGTATACCGAGGTCGAACGGACAAGCTGAAAGATTCGTTGACACACTAAAAGAGCGTTAAAAAAAGCCGTAGGATGTACCGACGATAAAAGCGATACAACAGTTCCTCCAAGTGTAGAACATAACACCTAACGTGAACACGCCATCGGGTCTTTCACCAAAATTGATGTTGGATCAGAGAATAAGGTCTGTGTTTGACAAATGATTGCCAAACAAGAACAATAACCAGTATACACCTGTTGTACCCAAAAGATCATTTAAACCAGGAGAACATTTAGGATGTTTAGAAACAATATGGCTTACTGGGTGCCTGGCAAATAATAATTAACAGATTAAAAAATAATGATGTACACAGTACAAGGCACCCGTAGAAGTTTTCAATGGATGCAATTCAGAAGAGATATTGACCAATTACAAAAAAGACAATTGAGGAGCCAAATTCTTCACCCGCAGAAAACGACGATTCAATGGATGCAATCATCGAGGCGTTTGAGATCCAAAGACCACAGGAAGACACAGAATTAGAAGGTTTCACACGAAAGAAAAATATATCGAACCCCTGATTATCAACCATAGAACAAATATACTAAAATCTAAGGAGGGGAATGTGATGGGGTCCACCCTTTTTTCATACAAAGTAGACTCGACCAGTGTGTACTTGTACTACTGCCGGTGAATACCCTATGGCCGGTCTGAATCAGATCTATGAGCCTGTGTTAACCGCTTTGTAGGATCACATCGGTTGCGAGCACGTAGACTCAGAATGGTCCTACTTCAATAAAAATTTCCCAGACTGTATATATATTATTATTGTTCTTCTAACCGCATTTCTGGATCTACTAATTATTACCAATTGTAAGCCGATTACGTCAATACATTTATTTTGTTATGTTTTCATTCCTGCGTTTGTCATTCATTTGAGACCGTATTTCTCTCTATAAAACCCAGTCTGTCCTGATATTTACCATCATGGAGAAAGAATGTTTGGATATAATGATATAATGATTTACTTATCCTACTCCCAAAAGAGGAAGAGAAAATCGGCAAAAATGCATTCCCTAAAGGGTATTTGCTCGTAAGTGAATCTAATGTATCCGACTGAAATTTGAACTCAGCCGATTTTTCAATTATATATATATTATCCGTTATACCAATTATATATATAAGTTTACAGCACCTTGTATTCCCAAAATGTCAAGCTATATCTAGGTACTGACCAGGTTCGATGTTGTCATTTTAAAATTGGATCGAATTGAGAACCAAAGCCTTTATGAACAGGCCAATATAGGTTCATTTTCATCGCACTTCACAAAAATGTTTTGAAATTATTATCGCTAAAAATATCAAGGTTTAGATGGAATTCACGGACTTTAATGATTGCAAGAGACTTTTTACGAAAGATATGTTCAGGAAATTATTTTTATTATAGTTTCTTTTCATATGAAGCACCTATATATAAAAACCCAGGTATTAATATGTTTTGCAATGGATATACTAAGCGTAAATAAATCCATTTCCTTTTATAAGCTCTGAATAGGAGATTGCATAATAAATGTAGTGGGAATTGGACTACATATTTTCCCAATACTGAATAAAAATGAACAAAATCTCTATATTACCATTACGTAAAGCGAGGAATTGCATATCTTTCAGAAAACATGATTCTGGGAATATTTTTTTATTTTAAACGGCTTAAATGATGTTCATGTTTTTTATTGATAATTTGGAAGATTTTTTTCCTGATGTTTTTATTTACACAGTAATGATGACAAAAATAAAATATTTCGCAAAAGAAAGCTTCAAAAAAAAAATTCAAAAAGTGTTCATTCAAATAAAAAATAGCGTAGTGCAATGCATGTTTTGTATTACAGTAAATGCATGTTTGATCTTAGATAATTTTAGGGTCACTGGAAATTAAAATAATATCCAAAATCGTTGATTGAATTTTAGATTTCAAACGGAAAGCACTAATACTAAACTTTATGAATATTTCATCAAAATTGTTGTTGTTGTCAAGTAGTTATTATTCTCGAAACAAATGTTATTATATATTTTAATTCTCCTAATAAATGAAATTAAACCTGTTAGGACATAAAATGGTTTTCAAAACATTTTTCCTGTAAAAAAAGTATCAAAAAAACATTTTAAATAATTTCCAGACTTTTATATGTCAAAAGGAACTCTATGTTTCAAAATTCAACAAGAAATATATACAAGACAAAGAGACGTCGAGGCTAAAAATATATTTTGGATTTCAAAATTAGAGGCAAAACCAACTATGTAAATTAAATCATTATTATGGCATACATTTAAAAATAAAAAAACCAACAAATTTTTTTTGGGTGAGATTCGTCGATTGAATATTTTCAGCATTTATCTCCTGATCATCGTGTCCAAGGATTTGAACGAACTGGTTCTTTTCAAACTGGATCATTCCTTTTAGATAGACGCTCTCTCCCGTGATAAGCTGTAAATAAGGTCCGCTATATATTGCATATATATATATATATATAATATCCGCGACGATATTGCCGCCAATAGACTAGATAATTTGGTTTGCGAGGTTTTGAGAGAAAAACAATTTTGCCTTTGAGATTTCTGCCATATTTTGCAATTAATTTGGATATCCCTCACAAGTTACAAAATTTGTTATCGTAAACGACAAGACAATATATGTATATATATATATATAAGCCGATATATATGGGAATCGAAAATTTCTGTACCACGTTGAAAGTCCAGAACCCTCAATTGAAAAAGAACTCGAACACTGATATGGACAGAATATATTATAAGCTATTGAATCTACCTAAAGATTGTGTACTGAAAAGAGGGAGGAATAAGAATTCACTCTTAATCACATTTAACACTAGTAGATGACCTATTGCAAATTTGACCCTTTACGAGAAAAAGTTTTACAATGTCACACTGATATACGATACATCTATATTGTTGTTCAGAAATACCATAATTTACAAAGCGGACTACCGACCATATAAATATGGGTTGGTACCGGAAGACGATAAGATAGAAGAATCAAGAATTCAATCAGAGACTCTGCCCGACTGCGATTTAGTCAACCCATTCTGCAGGAACAGTCTTCCCAAGAATATACCAAAACTAACTGTAAATATTGTGTACCTTTTCCTTGTTTCAATACATTTTGTTTACGTACATTTTGTGTTGTATTTTTATTCCATGCTTATCCAAGTTTCAACAATGGCGACGAGGTATAAAGAACTTTACGTTAAAAAAAAAAAAATTAATAATTGATAGCCTTCAACAATTGGGACAAGTTTGAAGAACCCAGGCTGAAGGAAAAAAAATCATTAATTAAAAGTCGAACATCTAATGGAACGGAAAAGTATTCTGAAGTTCTGGACAGTTAAAACTAGTTAAAGGACGACTAAGCATAAAGGAACGTTCACTCAGAAAAATCTGAAAGGTGTCGTAAACAAATAACGGCGAAAAAAAAAAAAAAAAAAAAAAAACAGGCCGACTAAAAAAACATGCATGGAATTAAAAGGTGCACAAATACAACGTGTGTCGACTTTGAAAGGTAACGAACTTTAAAAAAAAAAAAAAAATTTTTTTTTTTTTGTTTGGTTGCTCAACAATATTTTATAAAGCAAGACATAAAATTAAAAAAGGCGTAAGTTGTTTCGATTTTTTTTGTCTGATTATATTATATTCGTGGATACACAATTTAAAAGTATATTCTTTGTTGCATGAACACTATCAGCTAAAAATGGATGGAATTATCCAAAGTCATAGCTGAATTGTTTAAAGCCCAGCAGTTGAGTTGAACGTCAAAGTGAATTATTCAAAATCCCAGCAGTTGAGTCTGCAACAACAAAGTGAACAGTTTGCCTTATTAAGAGAACAGCAATTAGCACAGCAGAATTATCAAGAAAAGCAAGAGGAGTTGAGTCAGCAACGTCAAAGGAACAGGAAGAAATGTATGTCAAGGTTTTGGAAATTCAAAAAAGTTAACATTGGAGAAATTAAAACAACAATCAGGCAAATGAAAGTAACTCTTCATATTCTAATAACATCATTTTAATTCGTTGGAAACTTTCAACTATGTGCCAGACGAAGGAAAAAAACGTTTGAAGCGTACTTTAAACGATATGAAGATATTTTCTACACAGACTGTGAAAACTGGTCGAATTCAAGAAAAGTCAGTCTATTACTAAGAAAGCTAGGTACAGCAGAACATAGCAAATTTGTAGATTTTATTCTACCGAGAAGAACAAATGAATTGGAATTCTCGGAAACAGTGAAATTGCTAAAGGAGTTGTTTGGAGCAAATATGTCGCTTTGGCATAAGCGATGGTTATGCATGAATGTCGCTAAATCCGACGATCAGGATTACTTAACATATGCATCTATAGTGAATAGACATTGTGACAATTTCAGATTGGCAGAGATTACGGTTGAAGAATTCAAGTGTTTAATTTTTGCTCAAGGACTGGTATCCAGTAAGAGTGCCGAAATAAGACGTAGAGTTTTGTCTAAACTCGAATCTGAACAAAACCTTACCCTGCAAAAGTTAGCAGAGGAGTGTCAGCGGGCCGTAAGTTTAAAGAAAGAGTCTCAAAAAATTGAAGAAGCTGGTATTGCTTATATTAAAAAAATGAAAAAACAGTCAAATTACCCATCAGAAAAAAAAATTGGATTAAAAATTCGGCGTATTTTAAAAATAGACAAGAAAAATTAAATGAAAAGAATGAGGAGGAAAAAAATGGTTCCACCATTTAATTGTAGACGGTGCAACGGAAAGACACTGGGAGTTAAATTGCCCATATAGAAATAAAAAATGTTTCGTGTGCCACAAGAATGGTCACAAAGGGTCGTGTTGTAAAACGAAAAAAGTCAATAGCCGAATTAGACAAACAAATTCAAATATCAAATCAGATAGAGATTTGAGGAAATATGTGACGACTGAAATATTTAAAAGAATATCAAATTTCAACTCGATTCGGGTTCAGATTTAACAATAATGAACTATAAAACATGGAAAATTTTAAAAAGGCCTACAAGAATGAAGTCAACGAAACGCGCTCGAACAGTGACTGGAAAGGAAATTAAATTCGAAGGCGAGGTTGTACTTCCCATGAAACTGAACGGGATAGTTAAAAAAATAAAAGTTTTCATTCTGAAAATGGAGAAAACTTGATGGGTACAGATTTTATTGAAACATTCGAATTGTGGGATAAACCGTTAAACTCTTTCTGCAGAAAAGTAGAAAGAAATACGCAAACAAGACAGGACATTAAAGAGGAATTAAAGAAAAAAGTTTCCGGAAACCTTCACACCTGGTCTTGGAAGATGTAACAAGTTTGAAGCCAAATTCGAATTAAAGGAAAATACTATGCCAATTTTTAAAAAAAACGTAATGTGCCTTTCGCAAGTGTAGAGAAAATTAACGAAGAACTTGATAGGTTGGAAAAAATGGGAATTATTTCGAAAGTAGAATCTAATTCATGGGCTGCGCCGATTGTGTGCATAAAAAGAAATCAAACCAAGTCAGAGTCTGCGTTGATTTTTCGACAGGGTTGAACTCGGTAATTAAGGACTACCATTACCCGTTACCGAGTCCGGAGGAGATTTTAACAAGCTAAATGGTGGAGTTATATTTTCAAAAATTGACTTATCAGATGCCTATCTCCAAATTCCCGTCGAAGAGGAATGTTCAGTTACTAGGGATAAACACGCATAGAGGGTTATTCAAGTACAACAGGCTTCCTTTTGGTATTAAAGTGGCACCAGCCATTTTTCAACAAGCTATGGACGTCATGCTGAATGATTTAGACTTTGCGTGCGCTTACTTAGACGACATCATAGTAAGGAGCGAATCGGTCGACGAACATCGAGAGCATCTCAATCAAGTATTTAAAAAATTCAGGACTTTGGATTTAAAGTCAAAGAGTCAAAGTGCGAATTTGGTTTGGAGGAAATTAAGTATTTAGGGCACATAATCAACAAAAATGGCAGATGTCCAGATCCGGAAAGGTCCATTGCGATTAGAGACATGCCGACGCCCACTAATGTGGCGATGCTACAAAGTTTTCTAGGGCTTGCAAATTATTATCAAGCGTTCATTAAAGGAATGTACAATTTAAGAGCTCCGTTGAATGAACTGCTAAAAAAAGAAAGGCATGGGAATGGACGGTAGAATGTCAGAAAGCCTTTGATGAAATAAAGAAAATGCTTACGTCCGACCTCTTTTAACCCATTACAATCCAAAACTGGATATTGTAGTGGCAAGTGACGCTAGTTCATACGGGATAGGAGCGTGTATTCAACACATAATGCCAGATGGTTCTAGAAAACCAATTGCACACGCTTCGAGAACTTTGCTCCCAGGAGAAAGAAGTTACTCTCAGATAGAAAAAGAGGCACTGAGTATCATTTTTGCCATACAAAAAATTTCACAGGTACATCCACGGCAGACATTTTATCCTTGAAACGGATCATAAACCACTGATCACTATTTTTGGTTCAAAGAAAGGGTTACCCGTTTATACAGCAAATCGTCTGTTAAGATGGGGAACCATTCTTCTCAATTATGATTTTCACATAAAGCACCTATCATCCAAAAAGATAATTCATGCGGATAGTCTATCAAGACTAGTACCGAGTCAAGAAGAAAGATTCGAAGAATCAATTATTGCAAATATCAGAGCAGATTATGAGGTGAAAAGCATGGTAAACAACATTGTAAGAGAGCTACCGGTTACGCTAAATGAAATTAAAAAAGAAGCTGAAAGCGATGATTTCATTTAGAAATTAAAAAGCAAAATGGTAGCAAATGACCAAAAAGTGCAGGAGATTTATTCAATAGGTGAAGGAGTTTTATTATATGGTGAGAGAGTAGTAATACCAAAAAGTTGCAGAAAAGAATACTTCGGGACTTTCATATGGGTCACCTGGGTATTAATAGAACAAAAAGCTTAATGCGAAGCTTTGTGTATTGGAAAGGAATGGATGTGGATATCGAAAACATGGTTCATCGATGTAAAGGGTGTGCGTTAGCAGCTAAGGCACCACCTATAGTACACAAACCATGGCCCAAGACGGATCATCCGTGGACAAGATTACACATTGATTTCGCTGGTCCAGTAGAAGATTTTTACTACTTAATAGTGGTAGATAGTTTTACAAAATGGCCGGAAAGTACTACGCTGCAAAAAGCCTACGTCCAATACCACAACAACTTTTTTGCATGAACTATTTGCACGGTTCGGTGTGCCAGAGTGTATTGTGAGTGACAATGGTACACAATTCACTTCTGAAGAATTTAAGGAATTTTGTGAGTTATATCAAATTAACCACATAACGACGCCTCCGTATCATCCGAGGTCTAATGGACTCGCAGAAAGATTTGTCGATACTTTAAAAGCGAGCTCTGAAGAAAGCCTCAGGAGTTCCAACGGAAAAGGCGCTTCAGCAATTCTTACAAGTATACAGAATCACGCCAAACCAGAGAACACACTCAAACATGGCACCAGCTGAACTAATGTTCGCTAGGAAAGTTAAGTCAGTGTTTGACAAGCTTTTGCCAGGAAAAATAGAGTAAAAAATACCATGTATACAGCGAGAAAAAAGATACACTCCCGGAGAGAAGGTGTTTTTCAAGTGCTATAAAAACAACGTTGAGTTCTGGGAACGAGGCATAGTGGACAAGAGAATCGGTGACCTGATTTACATAATTAAAGGGCCGAAGAATACTTATAAAAGGCACCAAAACCAACTTAAAAAAGATTACGGTATAGAGCAAGAAGAGTGTATACCGGATGAGGACGAAGATCCCATTGATATAATGTATGATATGTTTCAGGTAGAACCTCCACAGAATACACCTGAACCAAGAAGATCCGGTAGGAAACGGAAGTTCACGGACCCATTGGACGTGAATCCAAAACGGAAAAAATATTAAAATTAGGCAAATGGATCTACAAAGAAAAGAAATAGCCATAATCATCAACCCATATAGGAAGCCAATTTGAAATCAAAAGGGATTCCAAGGCTTGGGAGGAGGGTGTTGTGGTACGATACACCTAATTTACATAAGTGGAGTACCGACCATATAAATATGGGTTGGTACCGGAAGACGGGGAAGAAGAAGAAGAGATTCGGTGTTCTTTTTGTTTTTTACACCGTTTCTTCTCCTGACCGGTGTTAGACATTTTTGCTGTCTTCCAAAGGACTATTTTTTTTGAACTTTTTGACTGCCTTAATTTAGTTAAGTTTTTTTGATTTAATTTTACCATTTTTCTAACGTGATTTTTTGACTTTTTTTGTTAAATTTGTCATTTTTCGAACTTTCTTATTTTGACCATTTGTTTTTTTCTTTTCATTTCCTTTCCCTTTTATTTACCGTTACTTCTTTTTTATTATTAATTATTTCTTTTTTTTAATTTTTATTTTTCTTTTTACGTTTTTTTTTTCCTTGTTAAATCTATTTTTTTTTTAGTGCCCACACCCCAGAGTTTATCTGTTTATTTTTCGTTTCTCGTCCGACATTTTTTTTTTATTTATTACGTGTTAATTATTTCTGTGTTTTTTTATTTTTTTTACCCGTTTAAAAAAAAAAAAAATTACGTGTTTTATTTTTTTTTTTTGTTTTTAATTTGTAATTTCTGTCCCTCCTCTTTTTTCCCCTTATTTAACGTTTTCTTTGTTGGGTTGACCGTTTTTTTTTTTTTTAAGCCATTTTGTAAATTGTTATATTTTTTTAGTTTCTTACTTTATTTTTTATAGCGTTTTCTCGTTTTTTTTCCGTTTATAACTATTAGTTTTATTGTGTAATTTGTTTTGCTTTCTTGTCTGTTGTCCTTTTAATTTTTTGTTCTTTCTTCGTTTTTGTGAAACTTGTTCACATTTTCTCGTCTGTCCATTTTTTTTTTTTTTCGTTTTTTACCTGTTTATATTTGTGGTTATAATTTTTGCACACGTCCTGTTTTATTTTTTTGTCTGTTGATATTTGTTTAATTGTTGTCTTGCTGATAAGCAAACCTTTATTTTTACCCTCCCCTTTTATTATTTTTTCTCTCTCCCTCCCTCCGCCTATAAGGCGGTTCCCCACCCGTATTTACCCCTCCCCTTCCTTCTTATTATTTAAAAATGGAGAAAAAAAGGAAAAAAAAAAACACCTTCCTTTCTTGCTATAAAAAAAAGCCCAATTTATCGGGTTATAAAAAGACAATACGTAAACACCTATTTAACCCTACCAAGAAAGACCCCCCGGACAAAGACAACTTAAATGAATTTCCTGCGCTTGAGACTACTTCCCCTAGCAACGTGGAAATTGCTGGGGAAAAAGGAAAAAGAAAAAGAAAAAATTATTTCTACGGAAGCCAATAAAGGCAATAAGGAAAAGGATATACCTATGGAGGCCAATAATGGCCAAAATTCTGAAAATATTGTTGAATCCAGAAATGAACCGCAAGCTAAGCCTGAGGCCGGGGAATCGCCCTCTTGTTGGTCGTCCCCACCAAAGTGCATTATCAATTTAGCGGAGTTCTTGGAGCGTGCCAAGAGTTACGCCCACCTTGTTGTAGAAGGTGGACTTTTGGAGGACCCCCAAGAATTAAAGAAAATTGATAAAAGAATAGTGTCAGTTTTCGTCGTGGACAAGCGTACGCGCAAAATTTGTCGCTCGACGAAAAACACAGTGTTGAAAAGCACTTTTGTCCTTCGGGTTCAAGCCCCTTAGAATAGTTAAGGGTGCTAAATTTTTTATGTGGGACGTACTGTTGCCCACATCAGAAGACTGCGTCGCCGCGGCTAGCCGCGAGCTAATAAACAAAGATCTGATACTGCGTACTGAGTACGAGGGCCGACGAAAGACCAGGGTAACGGTATACGAGGTCCCTCCTCAGGTTATCGGGGAACATCTCGCTGCGTTCTTCTCACAGTATGGTGAAATTCTGGGAGCTTCCTGTGATAGCCTGAGCGGGGGGGTGGAGCTTTGACATCATATTGGACGAGAAAGCCTTCCGCTCCATCCCCAACTGTCTGGATGTTGGTAGCTTGAAGTTACCGGTCATTGTGACGGGTCGAAGACCGGTATGCTGGAGGTGTGGAGTGACTGGTCATCTTTCCTCCTCCTGCCCAGAGAAGAAGGCCTCTGGAAGTCAAGCTCCAGTTGTTCAAGATCCCCTCTGACCGCGTCTCTAAATTCCGCCTCGCCTGTAATGGGCGTACCAGCCTCCGGGACCGGGTCGGTTAATCCTCCGGTTGGTGTGTCATCAAAGCCACATTCCCCAAAGAGCCTTCGCCCGCTGCCAGTGCAGTTGTGGAGAAGGGGAGGGGGAATGGCTGGTTGCTGGTTAAGGCCAGAGGGAAGACGCCAAACAGCGGGTCCTCAGTCCCCTGAAGCCCCAAGGAAGAAAGGCACATACAGCCCCACTCCCTCTAGCAACGTTAAGGGCGATGCCCCGGCCTCTGATCCGACATTCCAAGAAAAGCAAAAAAATTCGACCCCGGATACGAAAAGTCGGAGAAAAATTAAAGAATTAAAAAAAAACTAGATGCCAAAAGAAAAGACCCATCCCTTCAACGTCCTCTGCTAGGGCCCCACCCCTTCACCAAAGAAACAACGATCTTCACCTTCGCCTGCTATATCACCATCCAAAAACCACACCCCCACAGTAGAGATCCCAGCCCCTAAATCCATAGATCCTTTATACCCCCCTCTTCATACACCCACTCCTTCCCCCGTTAAACAAAAACCCCCCCCCTCCATACCCCCAAGCAATCACCGGTCAAAAACCGATTCAATCCTCCTGCTCCGAAACGCCAAAGAAGCCCCCACCCAAGATCCCAAAAGAACAAAATCAAAAAAAGACTATTTTTTCAACACTGGAGAGGAGGTCTGCCCGTATTTCCCCAGCCCAGGCCGAGAGAGCCTTCGGGACTATGGAAACAGGGTAAAAATCTTACCTTAAATACCTGCTCTCAATCAAGCAGTTTGCAGACCTGGACATTGAGGTTCCTCAAAACTTTCCAAATGCCCAGAGGGTCCTGACAGTAATTAGATCTGGACCTGCGGCAAAACAAACTTGGGCAATGGTAGATGAAGCCATTAATGCTTATAAGATGCCATTGCCCATTGCCATAACGTCGAAAATGAGCAATTAAAAAAAATAAAACAGTTCTGTGCAGGGAGGGTCCCCGTTTTAGTTCACCCCTCCCTATATAGAGCTCTTAAACTGACTTTCCCCTGGGATATCGGCGGTATCTCCCAAGACGGCACCATCAAGACTGAGATGGGCCATGGGTCTATGGGAGAGGCGGTCGGTATCCTTACCCCGTCCATGTTTAATTCAGGTAAACAACCCTAATCGGACTTCTCAATGGCTCTCTGGTTAGCTACGTTAAATGTGCGGGGCCTGAGGTCCGAGTCTCGCAGGGCGAGGCTCTCTCGTGACCTTCAGCGCCTCGGGGTGAATGTTTGTTGTGTGCAAGAGACCCGGTTTTCTTCTCATGACCGTGAGGATATACTGTCTAAGGGGTTCGCCCTTTATTCAGCATGTTTTGATGGTCGTTCGAGGGGTGTCTCTTGGCTAGTGAGCAAGTCTTTGAAGGCTGCATGTACCCTTGTCTTCGCAGATCCGGCGGGCAGGCTTTGCGTGCTGGATGTTACTATAAAGGATAAGGCTTTACGTTTCATTGGGGTTTATGCGCCCAATATCCATTCCGAGCGGCCTGCTTTGTTTCGGCAGATCGAGCCGTTTTTGACGACGTCTCGTCGGGTAGTTTTAGCGGGGATTGGAATGCCGTCCTTGACCCCGATATAGATCGTATAGGGCAAAAACCGGGTACTAACAATCCTGATGTGAAACCATTTCGGGACTTTATCGATGGGTTTGATCTTGTCGATAAGTTCCGGAATGAGCACCCTCAGGAGGTAGCATGGACTTGGACAAATAGTGGCAACTCGGCTCCTGGCTCGCTTGCGAGCTACCTGGACCGAGTCTTAGTTAGGAGAGTCGATGTAGGGCTCTTAGAGTGTCCAAGTTTCCATTATATAGTTTATACGGATCATAGGCTTGTCCGGGTCCGTGTAAACTTAGATAAACCTAAGGTTAGAATGGCTGGTTACTGGAAATTTAACTGTTCATTTTTTGGTGAGCAGGATTTCCGGGACCAGCTGCTACTAATGATTCAGAGGGAATTGACGGGGGCGGTTGTGGGAAACGCCTGGTGGGGCAAATTAAAATCCAAAATTAGAACGTTTGCTGCCGATTTTAGTCGTCGACTCAATCTAGATAGATTAGCGGCGCAAACGGCTTTAGAAGAAAAAGTTGATCGGGCCGTTAAATCCCGTGTTAGTGGGGACATAGTCTTAGCTAAAGGCAGAGTTGTCCTCCTTGCTTATCAAGAAGGATCAAGCTCTGGTAGTTAGGGCTAGGTTAAAAAGAATGTCTTCTGAGGCGACGAATATGGCCGCTGAATTGCGTGCAGAGGAAAATCGGAACGCGGCTAAGCGACATATAGCGTGCGTCACATTGCCGGATAAGCGGACCGTGACTACAAACGCGGGCATATGCGAGGCCTTTTCGGGATTACTTTCAGGATCTTTTCACCAGGGAGCCCGGTCTGAGCTCTGCTCAGTTCGACGCCTATTTGGCTGACTTTCCCTGCCTTGAGGCAGCTGAAGCGGCTAGGTGCGAGGGTCCCATAACAGAGTCGGAAATCTGGGAAGCGCTGAAGCAGGTTGGCCTGGATAAGTCTCCGGGACTAGATGGTCTTCCCTACGAAGTGTACTTGAGGCTGTCGCCCGTTTTTGTTCCTTTGCTGGAACTGATTTTCAACCACTGGATGAAGCAGGGGTCTTTACCTCAACGCTTCACCAGGGGTGTGATCAAGTTGCTGCGTAAGGACAAGAACGGTGGGGATGGGTTAGGGAACTTTCGCCCTTTAACGATGTTAAATACTGACTTAAAGATTTTGGCGAAGATCTTAGCCAACCGTTTGCAGCTTGTCCTGTCTCGTCTGATTGGCCCCGAACAGACTTGTGCTGTGAAGGGCAGGACTATTCAGGATAACCTTCATATGGTACGCTTGATCTTAGAACAAGTCGACAGTGAAGCCGCGCTGATCAATTTAGATCAGTCCAAGGCCTTCGATAGGGTTGACCATCGATTTCTGGAGGCTGTCCTTTCGGCGGCCGGTTTCGGAGCCGACTTTCGCTCCTGGATCCGACTTTTGTATGCGACCCCCGGTGCGCTGGTGGAAGTGAATGGGGTAAGATCGGAGCCTTTCGTATTGTCTCGCTCCATTCGTCAAGGTTGTCCGCTATCGCCCTTGCTTTTACGTTCTTGCGTTGGAACCATTCCTTCGCAAGTTAAAGGCGAATCCGGTCCTGCGCGGAATTTCCCTGCCTGGGGCTACCACCTCAGCCAGGTATTCTGCCTATGCTGACGACGTTTCGGTTCTTGTGTCGAGCAGAGCCGAGATTAACGAAGTCAGCAAAGAGATCAGTGGGTATGAGATGGTGACAGGGGCCAAGATCAACCGCGATAAGTCTGTGGGCTTGCGGTTGGGTGCGTGGAAGGGAGTTTCTCTTCCCGGACCTTTCCTCTGGACGGATGGGCCGATCAAGATACTCGGCGTCTGGTTCGGTCCTGATCTCCAGTTGGAAATGAACTGGTCGGAGGTACAAGGGAAGGCCGAGATCGCGGTTAATCTGTGGTCTCGGAGGAGACTTTCCCTGAAGGGAAGGGCGGAGGTATGTGTTTCACACATCTATCCGATTCTCCTGTACCAACTCTCTGTGCTTCCACTCCCGTATGCCCGACTAATGTCATTAGTCAAGACCTTGTTCTCTTTCTTGTGGAGAGGCAAGGCCCATATGGTATCTCGCGAGATCTGTTGCCTTCATCCCTCTGAGGGCGGTCTGGGGATGCCTAGCATTGAGATTCGTCAATATATGCTTCGCATTACCTTTCTAGACCGAATGTGTCGCGGGTCGAATGAGGAGGGTGCCTTTTGGAAAGAAGACGTCCAGAAACATTTCCCATCCCTGAAAAGTGTGCACTCGTGCGAAGAAGAGGCCGGCCGTACACCACGTGCCGAGTGCTCCTTTTATCGTGAATGTCGTCGCGCTCTGAAGCTCCTCTTACGGGCTTCGGATGGCCTCTCCAACGCCCAGGCGTTGTCTCGCAAGGCATTATATCAAGTTTTAGTTAGGGGGGTCCGTTCAAGATGATCTGATTGGCGAGCTCGGTCTTACGAAGCAGGAGGCTCGCTCGATATGGCCTTGGGCGCCCGGGTTGAAATGTCTCAATAACGATGAGGCATCACTCACCTGGCTGGTGATTCGTGGGGCCCTCTGGGTCGGCAAAAGACTTTGTTCAGCAGGCTTGGAGAAATATCCAAACTGTCGTCGCTGTGCTGGGGGAAGTCGAGACCATTGGTCACGCCTTTTTCAGTGCAGGGCGGTAGTGCCGTTGTGCAAGTTTGTTGAAGGCCTCATGGTTCGCATGCTGCAGGGAAAGTTTTTTTGTCCTGGAAGCCAGTTCTGTTTGTAGCAATGTGGTGCCGCAGATGACGAAGGCTGAACACTATGTGTTCTGTTGCTTACTAGGGGTTATGAGAGTCGTGATTTGGACGACGCGTCAGAAGGGATTCCATGAGGGCGAGAAGTTCACTTCTTCCCAACTGATCTTGTTCTTTAAGCATCAGCTTAAAGTCAAGATTAGGACGGAAAGGCGGCGGCTCACCTCATCAGAATTCAACAAAAGGTGGGTGAATCTTGCGCGTATGTGCCGAGTAAAAGGGGCTGACCTTGAGTGGCATTTGGATGCCGGTTAGGCATCAGGATATTGTTTTCCTGGGTTGAACATAGGCAACCCATCCCGATATTAGGTTAGATTAGGTTTTTTTTTTTTTCCTTTTTAGTTTTTTTTTTTTCTGGTAAACTTAGCTAGGGTGTGTTTGCTCATTGGTCCCTTTTATTTCTGTCCCCATTTTTTTTTTTTCCTTTAGTTTAACTCCCCATCCCCTCCCTCGTTTTTTAGGTGGTCAGTGATGTCAGTTCTCTGGTGGATGCGGGGCGCCTTTCGTTTCGTGTGTGTGTTTTTTCGTATTTGTTGTTGTGTATGAATGAGTGTGTGTTTGTGTGAATGCTTGATGAATGAATGTGTCTTTATTTTTTTATAGTCCCGCATCGATTTCGTCCGGTTAACTGATATTTCTGCCACATTTAAAGTTTGTGGGGGGGTTTTATTACTAACACTAATTTTATTTAGTTTCTTGTAAATATATTTTGTCATTTTGTATATATTCATTGGGGATCATTTTAAAAATTGTTGTTTTTATGCCCCCCCCCCACAGACAATATTTGTACATAAGGGACTATTTAGGACTTTTTCATTGAGAAAAAGAGGCATTTTGGTGGATGTAGTAAGAAAGGTATGGATAAATGTGTTGTTTTGGTGATTGGAAATATTGTTTAGTATGATTGGGTCAGTGGTTGTGGCTAGCTAAGTTTTAATTTAAGACAAGTGATGACCGTCCTTTCCCCAACCCCTTTTTGGCCTTGTGCCACATTTTTGTATTTTTGTAAAATAAATATTAAGAAGTCAAGAGTCTCCAATCGAGAGACTCTGCCCGACTGCGATTTAGTCAACCCATTCTGCAGGAACAGTCTTCCCAAGAATATACCAAAAAAGCACTGTAAATATTGTTATAATTTTTTTTAGTTTCAATTTGAGAATTTTGTTTACGTACATTTTTTATTGTATTATTATTTATTTTTTGTTTGTTAAAGCATATTAAAATTGTTATATATCCTTTCTTTATTCTTTCTATTGTTAAATATAAATTAATTTCAATTTTTTTTTTTTTATTCATATTCAAGATTTAATTTTTTTATTTAAAAAAGATTGGAAAAGCTAATTCCCATTTTAATAAGGAATATTTAAATTGATATTTAAATTATTGATAAAAAAAAATTATTTATTAAAAAATATAATTTCTTCTATTTATTTGTTTGGTTGATACAAAACTTATATTAAAGATTTTTATTTTTAAATATTATTTTCAATAATTTATTAGATGTGAATATATGGACTATTATCCATTCATGTTTATAATAAATTTTGCAAAGTTGCAATGTTTTTTTTTTCCTTTTTTTTATATAAATATGAATAAGATTTATAAATAAATTTATTTGTTTTTTTTTTAAATTATTTTGCTTTGAATTTTTTCATTATATAAATTTTGAAGATTCTAAACCATGATTTCAATAGTTTTTCATTTTATTTATGGAGTTATATACTTTGTTTATAAATGAAAATGCCTTAGAAACATTTTGATTCCTATTTTAAAATATTTAATTTTTAATTTTTTTTAAAAAAAAAATTGGTAATTTTTTAGTCCTGGTAATTATTTTAAACTTAATTTTCTTTAATGATTTTTCATATAAAGAACTATTTTTTGATTATTTTTATATTTTTTTCTCTATATTTTTTTTTATTTTTTTTTTTTTTTTTTAAAAATGAGATCAGCAATTTTTTTGGTTTTTTCTGTAAATAAAAATTTAAAAATTTTTTAAAACATATATTTTTCTAACATATATTTTTGGATTTTTTAAATTTAATTTTATTCTTTTTATTTCCTCAAATAAAAAAAAAAATGAATTATTTTTTTTTAAAAGAACTATAAAATCAAAAATTTTATTTTCAAAATTTTTTATTACGTTTTTCAATTTAACATAAAAAAATTTTCTATAAATTTATTCAAAAAAGCAAGTTTTTTTTATATTTTTAAATTAAAATTTAAATAATTTAATTCATTTTGTAATAAAAATTTTTTTGCAAAATATAAATTTTTTATTTTAAAAATTTTAAAAAATTTATTCCATTTTTTTTTTTTAAAAAAATTTTTTTAATTTATTTTTTTTTTTTTTTTCAAAATATTTAAAAAATTTTTTTTTATTATAAATTTTGTTCATAATTTTTTAAATATAATAATTTTTTTTTAAAATAAATTTAATTTTTTTTAAATAATTTCATGAAAAAAACATATAAAAATGTAATATGTTTTTTATATATTAAATATTTTATTTATATTATTTACATTTAAATTTAAAAAAATTTAAACAATTTATTTTTTTAATTAAATTTATAAAAAAAAAAAAATGAAGTTTTAAAATCAAGAAAAAAATATTTTTTTTAATATTTTTTTTATTTTTTTTTTAAAATAAAATTTTTTGAATCAATATATTTATATTTATATTTTTCCTATTTTTATTTCTAAATTTTTTTTAAGTATGTTATTTTTGTATTCAATAGTTTTTTATTTGATTTTTACAAATTTAATTCTTTTTTTTTTTCTTAAATTTATTCTTTTTTTTAAAATAAATTTAATGTTAGTTAAATTTAATTTAAATTTTTATTTAAAAATATATTTTATAATTTTTTTTGCCATATTATCCATTTTTTCTTTATATTTTGATTAAATAAAATTTTTTTTGTTTTTTTTGTTTTTTTATTTTCAACGTTTTTTAAATTTTTTTGATGGAAATTTTTTCAAACAATTATTTTATTTTTCAATTATTTAAATAACAATTTTTCTTTTCCTTGAAATTTTTATTTTGAAATCCAGTTTTTAAATAATTGACAATTTCAAAATTTTCAAAATGATTTTTGACATTTATATATTTGAATTTTATTTTGAATTTTTTTTAAACATTCATTTTAAAATTGCAAGAATAATTTGCTAATAAAATTTTTTCGAATGTTTTTTGTGAAAATTTTTTTTTAATAATGTTTCTTTTCACATTAATTTTTGAAATAATTTGATTTGAATTTAGGTGATTTTTTTTTTTGCTTTTAATCAAAAAATTTTGGTTTATAAATTGATTTTTTTTTTTAAAATATTTAAATTTTTTTTTTCTGGTTTTAAATTAAAAAAAATTTTTTATACTAAAATCAAATTTTGTAAAAAATTTTTTTAGTTGTTTTTTTTAATTTTTAAAATTTCAATTAAATTTTTTTTTATGTTTTTTTTTTTTTTAATATTTAATTTGGATTTTTTCGCAATATTTAAATTAATTTTTTAAATTTATTTTAAAAAAATTTTATTTTTAATTTTCAAATTTCCTAAAATAAGTCTTTTTATACATTTAATTTTGGATATATTTTTTTTATTTTTTCTATTTTTCATTTGCAATTAAAATTTTAACAATGTTTTTGTTTTTCATTTCTAAAATTTTATTTATATTTTGATTGTAAATTTTTTTGTTTTTTAATTATTTTTTTTTTTGATTGAAAATTTCAATTTAATTTATTTGATTTTTTTTTTAAATAACAAATTAAAAATTGCAAATTATATTAAAATTTTTTGATTTTAAATAGAAAATGATTTAATTAAAAATTTTTAATTTTCAAAATTTTTTTAAAAAAATATGTTAAATTTTAAAATTTTTTTTACCAATTGAAATTAGATTTTTATAATTAAAATATTTGTTAGTTAATTTTTAACAACATTAAAATTTTTATATAAAATAAAAATCATTTAAAAATGATTTACATATAATTATTTTATAATTAATCAATTTCATTATATGATATTTATAAATTTAAAATATTTATAATTGATTTCAATCTGATTCCTTATATTATGCATTTCTGAAAATTTTTTTAAAATTTTTTAAATTGTTTTTTTTAAAAATTAAATACATAAAAAAAAAAAAAAAAATCAAATTTTTTTTTTTTATTTTTTATAAAATTTTTATTTTCTTTTCAAAATTTTTTAATTGATAATTAAATAATTTTTGAGTTAATTTTAAATAAAAAAAATTTTTTTTTTTTTTTTAAATTTTCATATTTTTTATTTTTTTTTTTATTTTTAAAAAATTTATTAAATTAAATTTTTTTTTTTTATGATTTTATTTTTATGAATTTTTATAATTTTTATAATTATCAAAATTTATTTTTAGAAAAATAATGAGTTTTTATATTAAAGATATTTGAATTTTGTTTTATATTGAAATTTTTATATTAAAATAAATTTTTTTTATATAATATTTTATATTCTTTTTTAAATGAAATAATCGTTTCTTTTTCAGCTAAAATATTAATATTTTTCATATATCTGTATTTATTCTGATTTTATATATCAATATATTTATATATTTAAATTTTATTATCATTCATTTATATTTTTTTAATAAATTTACATTTTTAAATTTTTTTAATATTTTCTTTAAAAAATTCAAAATATTTTTTTTTGTCCTTTTTTTTTTAAAATTTATTAAATTAATATAAATTTTTTTTTTAATAATTTTTTAATCCGGATCATTTGATTTAAGTTTAACAAATTTTTTATTTTTTATTTTCAAATTTTTCATGAATGAATTAATTTTAAATATAGAAAGAAATAAAAGATTTTTATAAAAAAAAAATATTTTCTTTGATAATTAATCAAAATTTGAATTTAAAATTTCTAATTTTCCCAAATTTTTTTTTCTTGTTTTCAAATATTTTTTTATTTTTTTTTTTTTTTTTTAAAAAAATTTTTTTTTAATAATCAATTTTAATTTTTCCAATTCAATTTTTTTTTTTTTTTTTTAAAAAAATTTAATTTTTATGAAAAGATTTTATTAAATTTTTCGTTTTTTTTTAATTCATTATTAAAATTTTATTTTTGAAATAAAAAATTAAAATATTGATTCGATTTTTTTTGAGTTATATTAAAATAAATTTATTTTTTAAATTTTTAAAAAAATATAAATTTTTTTGGATTTTTAAATTAATTTAAAAAAATAAATGAATTTTTAAATTTTTTTTTAATATTTCTATAAAATATTAAAATTAATATTCCAATTCTATTCAATTTTTTTTTCTAAAAAAAATATTTTTTTATTTTTGTTTCATTTTTTATTTTTTTATTTTTTTTTTTTCAAAAATAAATCATTCCATTTCTCTTCATTTTATTTATATATTTTTTTTTTTTTTTACCTTTTTTTTTTAAAATGAAATTTAAATTTTTTATTTTTATAGCTATTTATCTTTTATTTATTTTTTTTTTTTTTTTTTTATATAAAATTTTAAAAACTTTTTTTAATATTTTTAAATTGATTTATTGATTTTTTTTTTGATAAAATTCATTTAAATTTAACATTAAAAATTTTTTTTTTTTATTTTTTTTTTTTTTCAAAATTAATTTTTTAAATAAATTAATTTTCATTTTTCAAATTTTTTTTTGAAATTTTTTATTTCATTTTCTTTTTAAAAAAAAATTTAAAACTTTTTTTATTTTCTAATTTATTTTAATTTTTTTTTTGTTTTTTTATTATTTTTTTTTAATATTTTAAATTTTAAAATTTTTTCATTTTTAAATTTCAAATATATATTATTTGGATTTTGTTATATTTTTTTAAAATTAATTTTTCAGTTTTTTTGCCATTTTTTTTTTTTTTTTAATGTTCGTTTTTTATTGATTTTTTAATTTTTTGAATTTTTTGAATTTTCAAAACTTTTTTTTAAGATATTTTTTTTTTTTTTTTATTTTTTTTTTTTTTTTAAAGTATTTTTTAATCTTGAAAATTCTTTTACAATGAAATTCTTTGAAACATATTTTCCAAAAATTAATAATTTTTTGTCAAGGATTTTGATTTTTCGTTTTTTTAAATATACTCCGATTCAAATTTCTATGATTTTTTTTTTTTTATTATTTTTTTTCCAATATTATTAAATTTAAATCACATTTTCCTTTTTATTATTTTTTTCATTTTTATGCAGAAAATATTTGTATATTTTTTTCATTTTAAATTTAATTATCAAAAATTTTTTTGGTTCATTTTTTTTTTTTTTATTTATTTTTTTTTATTTTGTTAATTTAACTTAATAATTTGAAAAAAAATTTTTTCAAAATTTTTTAAAATTTTTTTTTTAAATTATTATTATTATTATTATTATTATTATTATTATTATTATTATTATTTTATTTTTTTTTGATTTCTGGCGTTTACACATTTCTTTCCGGGTCCCGCCCAGGGACCTAAGGTTAGAAATGGCATCATGACACTTTCCACTGACAAAAAAAAAAAAAAAAAAAAAATTACATAGATAAAGCCCTTCGTAAAGTGTGGGCTGTACTTGTCAGAACAATTTTTGTATCTCCTTGAGGCATGGACTTCCAGGAATCCCTTCAATTAGTCTACTGCAATCTTTTCCAACCAGTCCTAGGGCTCCAACTACAACAGGGATTGTTGATGTTCCCATATGCCACATTTTTTGAGATTTCTATTTCAAGGTCCTTGTATTTTGACAACTTTTTGAATATCTTCAAAGATACATTGCAGTCAGCAGGGACTGCCATATCAATAAGGAGGCACCGTTTTTTTTTGTGGTCTTTAATAACAATATCTGGGCGGTTGGCTTTGATTGTTCTGTCAGTGTGTATTGTGTAATCCCATAGAATTGTAACAGGTCCTATCTCCGTAACCGGGTCTGGGTGGTGTTCATACCAGTTTCTTTCAGTTTCCTTCCCGTAGAAGTTGCAGATTTTCCAGTGCAGATATTGGCCCACTCTGTCATGTCGGGTTTTATATTCAGTGGGTGCCAACACCGTGCAACCTGATACAAGATGATCAATCGTTTCTGGATATTTATCACAGAATCTGCATTTTGGGCTGACACAATATTTTAGTATATGTGCTTGATAATTCCTAGTTAGCAAGCATTGGTCCTGCGCAGCAAGGATAAAACCTTCAGTTTCCGCTTTCAACCCTGCACTACGTAGCCACTGATTGGTACGGGTTTTGTCTACGTCATCTTGTTTGGTACGGGCAGAGTATTGGCCATGAAGCGCTTTATCTTGCGATCGCTTCTGTATCTGGTCGGTTGCATTCGTCTTTGCTGACTTTTTTTTAGGTATTTTGCAGTTTCAGCCGGTGTATTGTGCTGTAGTTGCATCTCTACGCCCATTTGAAACTCCATTTTGAATTTGTTGGCTTCTTTCATTACGGAGTAAATACGCTTACTACTTTCATGTTCCTTGACGCATACCATCATCCAGTCTTCTGTAGTTTCCGAATATCTTTGGAGGCCAATTGTTGTAGTTTTGTAGGACAGTTCTAGTTGAACTAATCCTCTGCCTCCTTCGGATCTGGGCACATACAGACGATCAACATCAGCTTTGGGATGATGCATGCGATAGCAAGTGAGAAGCTTTCTCGTTTTGGCGTCCATTCGCTTAATTTCAGCTATGGTCCAGTTAGGACATTAAAGCTGTATTGCACCACAGGGACAGCCAATGTGTTTATGGCTGATATCCTGTTTTTTTTTTTTTTTAGCTCAGTATTTAGTACCAGACGTACACGCCTGTAGTAATATTTTTTTATTTTTTTCCTTCATTTGGGGGTGTTGTATGCCATCTCCTTCGCTAATTCCTAGGTACTTATAAATTTCATCATGCTCCAGTTCCCTAATCTTTGTGACAAAATCTAAATCTATTAAGGGTGTTTCTGTAATTCTACCTTTCTTGAATGTTACTTTTTGCACATTTATCTAATCCGAAGTCCATACCTATGTCGTCACTGAATTATTTTACAATATTGAGGAGGCCTTTCAACTCATTGTCGTCTTTGGCAAAGAGTTTGAGATCATCCATGTAGAGTAGGTGATTGAATATTTTCTTATTTATTTTGTAACCATAGCTACTGTTGTTCAGTTCATGTGTAAGAGAGATTAAGGATAAACAAAACAGAAAAATGAAAGAGAGAAGCCTTGAAAAATTCCACGTCGGATATTCAGACGGTTGGATATTATCAGTTATGCAAAATGAAGACTAAGGTATGTTTGGTGTTCCACATTCTCATGTTCTTAAGGAAATTTAATACAAAGATTACTTTGTAATTTCCATTATTATTATTATTTAAGAATTTATGAAAATAAAGTTAACATTTTAATCAATTAACAAGCTAATAAAGCATTAGGTATTGTTAAAATATTTTATCATTGTGCCAAGCAAAAATTTGAGAAATTTTTGAAGAAATATAAAACTCAATGATAGATCTTATGTTATCAAAATAGACCAAATTTTCTGTCAACCTTACTCTGATTTGAATTGGCACAAACTCTACCTTTTGAAAGCATCTATATTCTCTCATTTCGTAGTAAAAAAAATTTTTAAATTTATTTTCTGTATTTTTTATCGATTCCTCATTTATGTTTACAGGAAAAAAAACAAATTTACAAGACGCTCTGTTTTATTTGTTTAAAACATATATATTCATGAACGAATTTTCAGTTAATATGTCTTGTTTAAATCTTTGTCCCAGAAAATCTTTTTTTTTCATTTTCAATGATTATTTTAATATCCGTATTAATTTTAGCAAATATCAAATAGAATTTTGAAAATGATTCCACTTTGCAAGTTTCTTTATCATAACTTTTATTTTTATTTTTCGGCCAGATAAAAAGATTTCGAATTTTGATTTATTAAAATTGATTTTTGAGGAATAAACTTTTTACTTCGCAATTTCTTTCAACAATTAAAAATAATTCTCCTTCCAATATTTAGCCATATCACATTGGATTTATGTTCATAAATTTTTTATATCTTGATTCAGTATATAAAATATAAATTCTTTGTTTTTCTTTATTTATTTTCTTTTTTGAATTTTTACTGTAAAATGTTCAATTTTCTTGATAAGTATTAAAATGAAGAAAATATTTTTTTTTTTTTCAATGTTGAAGTATTTATTTGAAAAAAGACCAATACAAAAAAGATATGAAAATTTCAACCCGAAATTAATTACTAAAAATTTAAATTGATGAATAACGTTGATTCATATAATAAAATATTTTTATTTTTATTTTATCCACAATTTTTTAGCAAAACATACTTGGTGAATGTTTCCTTTTCATTTGTCAAATTTTGTACCAATCTTTCGCAAGACATTATTTTCTATTCAAAAAATTGTTTATTAACTCTGTAATTTATTCGTTTTTTTTAACCTGTTTTTCATTAAAATATTCACTTTTGAAATTCTCATCTTAAATTTATATATCCATACATTTCATTTTTTTATAGAATTATGCTTAACACTGTTCTTGTCTATCCACATATATTCTAATCCACTTTAAATAAATGTCCGATATAACAAATATTTTCTATAAAAAAATAGGCTGAAAAATATTTTTACCTTTTCCAATCAACCAAAAATTTGAATTTTGTCTCTTTTTTTATAAAATGTCATCCAATACACAGAATCCCAGGAATATATAAAATATATATATATATTTAAACAATTTTCTATACATAGCCAACATGACATAAAGCAAAAATATAGAAATTAAATCCATATATATACATTTTTAAACGGACTTACAGCCTTGTTAATTAATTCCATTTACAATTCATCGTATTATTTCTTTCATCATTTTATACTGGTATTTTTTTAGAGGCGCTCAAAAAGAGACTGAAAAAGAGAAAAATTTGAAGGGAGAGGAAGTTCTTTTTAAATTTTAAAAAAAATTAAAGGAACTTTATTTTAATGAAAAAATGGAGACGCCTTTAATACAGGTGGAACGAGAAAATCAGTGAAGAGAGAGAGAGGGAAATTTCAAACACAGAGAGAGAATTTAATTCAAATAAATTTATATTATTGTGGAAAATTTTTCTTTTGCACAATTTGTTAAACTTTCTTTAAGGAAAAAGAGAGAGAAAGAGAGAGAGAGATTTAAGAGAAATAAGATATTCTAATTATGTTCTTTTTCAGATTTCCATGAAATGTCAATTTATTTTTTTTTTATTCATTCTTTCCGTCCGGAAGCGAAAATTTAGGGTTGATAAAAACATCATTCATATAAAAATAGCTCTTAATTTGATTTCGATTTTCAAGATGATAAACAGGCACGTAAAGGACCTATGTTTTCATGTTTACATTTATTATATTATATATATATATATATATATATATATATATATATATATATATATATATATATACAAATTATTTAAAATTAACATCTGCACAAAATATATGTTTGTATAAATGTCTATCTTTTTTTCCATATAATATTTTTTCATTTTTATTTTATCTAATTTGCTTTAAATTAAAATTTTATGAAATTATTCAAACTCAAAAAATCTTTAAGTACATATATCAATCTATATCCATCTTTTTATCACTACATTTATATACGTTCAATATAATATACTCTCAAAAATTACTAAAATTAGACAAATAAAAACATTTTTTTCAAAAAAACTAAAGTATCTTCCAATTTATTTTTTTAGAATCGCACTTTTTAATTTTGCAGGACTTTGTTTTCTATTCATAAATGTTTAAACTCCGTCTTTTCTTGATTTATTTTTTTTGTTCATCATTACATATTTAAATTCATAAAAATAATTAGTTTATAATTTTTGAAATTATTTATTAACTAACAATTTATTTTTTTTTTAATTATTTAGATACAACACATCTAACAACTTTTAAGATAAACCCACAAAATAAACATATAAAAACATAGTTAACACACACATAGATACACACACACACACACACACACACACATATATATATATATATAATTTTATATTTGAAGAGAAAAACATTAGCTTGCCTGTTCATAAAACGAATATTTTCAATCAAACCTCAAACTATATAATTACCACATGAAAGCGAAAAATATGAACATATCTCAAAAAAACGAGGTTTAATTGATTTAAATTAATCGATTTTTTTTTATTTTCATATATATATATATATATATATATATATATATATATATATATATATATAGATAGATAGATAGATAGATATGTTTATGGATAAAGACAGATGAAAACAATCGGAATCAAAATAGAAGACAATTTTGAAAAGTTAAAAAATCTTTAAAAACATTGTCATGTTTCGCCGATGAATAATCATCATCAAATATGGTTCATTGACGAAACCTGTAAAATTGTGAGTTGTCAAATGAACATCTCTACATATATATATATATATATATATATATATGACCAGGTGAACTAAAAAACACTGTGCCTCTTTTGTACACCTCGTCATTTACACTAGTCACATCATATGCCACACCAAATTCCCTCGGGAAATTAAATCCATACCACCTCAAATATCGATATAGCAGACATAGTAGGTTGTTTTTCTTTAACATTATATCAACTCTCTATGGGTTGTTTAATGCC
Organism: Acanthosepion pharaonis; assembly: GCA_903632075.3. Classification (NCBI taxonomy): domain Eukaryota; kingdom Metazoa; phylum Mollusca; class Cephalopoda; order Sepiida; family Sepiidae; genus Acanthosepion; species Acanthosepion pharaonis. The sequence goes on along the minus strand of CAHIKZ030004422.1, from coordinate 613 downwards.
GAAATTTAAATATAATTTTTACCCAATTTTATTTTATTTTTTCATAATAATAGATTAGCGCTAAAAATCTTACTAGTGAACCCATAGCTTTGGGAGAAGAGATTGATTCAAACTTTTCCAAAGAACTGCTTGCGCAAGTGAATATAACGAACTTACTGGAACTGAAACACATCTCTCAGTTTAGCATTTGAACATAGTAGGTGAGCAGTGATTGTGAGGGAGACATTATTTTTTCCAAAAGAAAAAAGTCTTTTTCAATTACATTGTATACATAACTCAGGAATTGCTTTCCAAGAATTTTCACGAAGATTTGGATAGTTTTATTTAGCCTCATAGCTCACCTTATTTCAATATCTCTGACTTATTAGGCGTCATCGAAAGGAATAAAAATTCTTGTTTCATTTTACTAAGCATTATTTAAGGATATGTTTGATATTAATGAAACTTTCCTTTTTTCAAAAGTATAATTAATTTGTATTTTTAAAACATATTTTTGCCCAACATATGTCTTTATGCATTTTTCAACAAAAATGGAGGAGACATTTTTTAGAGTCATTATTATTTCTGTTTATTTGGTTAGGATTAAAATTTTTTCAAATTCAAAATTTATTCT
>CAHIKZ030004421.1:0-20008 GCA_903632075.3 Acanthosepion pharaonis | reverse complement strand
GGGGCACCCCAAAATTCAATTTAAAAAAATGCGTTTTCCCACTAAAATTTTTAAAAGTGGGTGATCATTATATTTTTCTTCTCTTTGCTTTATTTAAATTTTCCTTTTTTATTAGGGGGGCAAAACTCATCAAAAATTGTTCGAAATTATTTTTTCATTAGAATTCTTTTAGGAGGGGGTTTTTGCATTCAACCCCAAAATTGGGAAAATTTCCAAAAAAAAGGGTAAAATAAAGTAAGGGATCATTTAATTTCCTTCTCCTTTGTTTATTTTTAAATTTTCCCTTTTTAATTTTTAAAAAAAACCCATCAAAACTTGTTCGGAAATTTAAATTTTCATTGAATTCATTAGGAAGCGTAGGGGCATTCAACCAAAAATAAATTTTTCCCAAAAAAATAGGGAGGGTGGGGATAAAGTATATTTCCTCGGGTTTATATTTTTTTCCCCTTCAAGGCTTGGGAAAAGGAAAAACCTCATCTAAAACATGTTAAAATTTTTTTTCATTAGAATTTTTTTAGGCAGGTGGGGAAGTTCTGCATTCAACTAAACAATTGCGATTTACTAAAAGGCGGTGGAAAAAGGGTGGGTGATCCTTATTTTTCCCTTTTTCTTTTGTTATTTTTAAATTTTTCCTTCCTTAAAAAACCCATTAGGGAAAAAACCTCATTAAAATTTTTGTTCAAATTATTTTTTTTTTAGAATTCATTGAAAGGTGGGAACCCACTGTTTTAAATAAGGGGTGATTTAAAAAAAGGGGGGGCCCTAAAGTGGGTATCACGATATTTCCCTTCTTTTTTTTTATTTTCCTTTCCTTCTTTAATGTCCCAAATTGGGGAAAAAGGAAAAACCCTCATCTAAAAAGGGTTAAAATTTTTATTTTTCTTAGAATTTTTTTGGAGCGAAGGAAGAATTCATTAAACCCCGGGAAATTTTGGTTTCCCCCAAAAAAAAAAAGGCGGTGGCCCAAAAAATTGGGTGACCCTGTATATTTTTCTTTTTAGACCAATTTTTTTCCCTTCTTTAATGTGCCATTTAAAAAAAGGGCAAAAAACCCATCAAAAAACTTTTTTAAAAATTATTTTCTTTAAAATTCTTTTAAGGAAAAGGAGGGCACTGCATTAAACCCTAAGCGAATCGATTTCCAAAAAACCCTTAAACCAAAGGGGGATCACGAAACCTTCTTTTTTTTATAACCCCTTTCCTTTTTTTAAGGGCCTTTAAAGGAAAGGAAAAACCCCTCATCTAAAACTTTTCGGTTATTTTTCATTAAATTCTTTTTAGGCAGGGGAAAGGCACTGCATTCAACTAAAAGCAATTGGGTTTCCCCCAAAAGGGGTTTTTTAAAGGGGTGATCACTGTATTTTTCTTCGTTTTATATTTAATTTTCCTTTTTTAATGTTCAAAAGGGGAAAATGAAAACCCTCATCAAAAAATTGTTGGGTTATTTTTCTTTAAAGAATTATTGGGGCAGCGTGGGGCCGCCAAACGAAATTTGCGTTTTAAAAATAAAAGGCGGTGGCCCAAAGGGGTGATCACTGTATATTTTCCCTTCTCTCTTGTTTTTATTTTTAAATTTTTCCCTTTTTTTAATTTTGCCATTGGGGAAGGCAAATCCTCATTAAAATTTTTGAAATTTTTTTTTCATTGGGGTTAAATTTAGGGCGTAGGAAGCACTGCATTCAACTCAGAAATTGCTTTTTCCAAAAAGGGGTCCCAAAGGGGGTGATAAATGTATATTCCCTTTTTTTTTTCCTCTTTTTTTTTAAATTTTTAAAAAAACTTTTTCCAAAATTCTTTTTTTGAAAAAGGTGGGGGAAAGGGAAAAAACCCTTTTTTAAAAATCTGAAACAATGTTTTCCCTTTTTTTATTTTTCCCCCATTAAAAAAATTTCATTTGGAAAAAAAAAGGCAGTAGGAAGAAATGTTTTAAACCCCAAGGAATTGCGTTTTCCCAAAAAAAAAGGCGGTGGACGAAAGGGGGTGATCCGGGATTTTTCCCCTTTTTTTGTTTATATTTTTTTTCCCTTTTTTTAATGTGCCATTGGGGGAAAAAAAAAACCCTCATCAAAAAATTTCCAAATTTTTTTTCATTAGAATTCTTTTAGGCAGCGTAAAGCACTGCATTCAACTCAAAGGGGGTTTTTCCAAAAAAGGGGTGGCCCAAAAGTGGGATCACTGTATTTTCCCCTCTCTTTTGCTTTATATTTTTTTTTCCTTCTTTAATGTGCCATTAGGAAAAAAAACCCCTTCATCAAAAAAAAATTTTTCGAAATTTTTTTTTCATTAAAATTTTAATTTAGGGTGGGAAAAAGACCTTTCAATCGGAATTGCGTTTTAAAAATAAAAGGGGGTGGACGAAAGTGGGGATCACTTATATTTTTCTTTTTTGCAATTTAATTTTCCCTTCTTTAGTGCCTTGGGAAAAGGCAAACCCTCATCTAAAACTTTTTCGAAATTATTTTCATTAGAATTCTTTTAGGCGGGGGGGCCCACTGCATTAACCGAAGTGGATTTCCACAAAAGGGGTGGCCCCGAAAAAGGGGTTTACCCCCTTATTTTCCTTTTTAAAATTTTTTATTTTTAAATTTTCCTTTCTTTTGTGCCATTAGGGGGGGGAAAACCCATCTAAAACATGTTCGAAATTTTTTTTTCATTAAAAATTCATTTGGAGCGAAAAGGGTTTTTCCAATTCAACTCCGAATTTGGATTTAAAAAAAAAAATGGGTGGACGAAAGGGGGTGATCACGTATATTTCCTTCTCTTTTTTGTTTTTTAACTTTCCTTCTTTAATGTGCCATTGGGGAAAGGCAAAAATTTATCTAAAAATTTCGAAATTATTTTTCATTAGAATTCATTGGGGCAGCAAAAGGCACTGATTCAACTCAGCGAATTGCGATTTCACTAAAAGGCAGGGACGCAAAGGGGGTGATACTGTTTTCCTTTCCCTTTTCCCCCTTTTATATTTTTTTTTCCCTTTTTTTAATTTATTGGGGGAAAGGAAAAAACCCCAAAAAAAAATTCCACAAAATTTTTTTTCATTAGAATTCATTTAAAAGGAAACGTGGAAGATTAAACTTCCCAAAGGAATTGCGATTTCCACTAAAAAACTTGTAATTAAGGGGGATCACTGTATTTTTCCCTTCCCCATTTTATTTTTAAATTTTCCCCTTCTTTAATAAAATTTTAATTGGGGAAAGGGGGAAAAACCCCATCAAAAAATTTTTTCAAAAATTTTTTCATTAAAAATTTTTTAGGAAAAGGTGGAAGCACGGGAATTTCAAACCCCCAGGGGTTGCGATTTCCACTAAAAGGAAGGACGCAAAGGGGATCCTTTTATTTCCCCTTCCCCTTTTAAATTTTTTTTCCCCTTTTTTTTAATGTGCCATTGGGAAAAGGCAAAACCCATCTAAAACTTTTTCGAAAAATTTTTCATTAAAACTTGAAAGAAAGGAAGCACTGCATTAAACTCAAGCAATTCTTTTTCCACCAAAAAAGGCAGGGGACGCAAAGGGGGTGATCACTTTATATTTCCTTTTTTTTTGAATTTTTAATTTTTCCTTCTTTAATTTCCCTTTTAAAGGAAAAAGAAAAACCCTAAAACCCCCAAAAATTTTTTTTCTTAAATTATTTTTTAAAATTAAAATTTTTTTTTAAAAAAAGGCGGGGTAAAGGGTGCATTAATTTTTCAGGTTGCGTTTTTCCCCCAAACCTTAAAAACCCCGGGGGAAAACTTTAAGTTGGGTGATCAATTGGTATGTTCCCCTTCCTCTTTTTTCCTTTATATTTTTTTCCCCTTCTTTAAGGGCCTTTAAAAGGAAAACAAAACCCCATTAAAACTTAAATTTTTTTAAATTAAATTTTTTAGGCAGGTAGGAACCCTTTGAAATTTCAACTCAGCGGTTGCGTTTTCCCAATAAAGGGGGGGACGAAAAAGTGGGTATCAGTTTTTCCCCTTTTCGGTTTATGTTTTTCCTTTTTTTTAATGTGCCATTAGGGGGGGTAAAAACTTTCGGAAATTTTTTTTTCTTTAAAAATTCATTTGGGGAGTGGGAAGCACGGATTAACTAAAAGGAATTGCGTTTTCCAAAAGGAAGGGCCCAAAGGGGTGACCCTTTTATTTCCCTTCTTTTTGTTTTTTTTAATTTTCCTTTTTTAATTCCAATTGGGGAAAAGGGCCAAAATAATTTAAAACTTGTTCGAAATTTTTTTTTCATTAGAATTCTTTTGGGGCAGCGTGGGGCCCTTTTTCTTTTAATGGAATTTTGGATTTAAATAAAAAGCGTTTAAAGGGGATCCTTATATTTTTCCCCCTTTTTATTTAAATTTTTCCTTCAATGTGCCATTGGGGAAAAGGGAAAAACCCCTTTCTAAACATGTTAAAATTTTTTTTCTTTTAGAATTTTTTTGGCAGCGTAGGGTTACTGCTTTCAACTCAGCAATTGCGATTTCCCAAAAAGGCAAGGAAGGAATGGGTGATCACTTTATTTCCTTCTTTTCGGGCTTTATTTTTAAATTTTTCCATTTTTAAAAATTTTTAAAAAAACCTCATTAAAACTTTTTCGAAAATTTTTCATTAGAATTTTTTAGGCAGGTGGCAAATTCAATCAGATGGATTTCATTTAAAAAGGGGTGGCCCGAAGTTGGGTTTTTCCTTTTTTGTAAAATTTTTCCTTTTCCTTTTTTGGGCTTTAAAAAATATTTAATTTTTAATTTCTTTAAAAATTTTCCCCCTTTTAAAAAGGGAAAAGGCAAAAACATAAAAATTTTTAAAACCCTTTTTTTCCCGAAATTATTTTTTAAAATTAAAGAATTCTTTTGGGAAAGGTAGGAAGATAAAATTAAACTCGGCAATTGGTTTTCCCAAAAAAGCGGTGGGGGGGTTTTTTCTTTTTTTTTTTTTCCCCCCCTTTTTTTAATTCCATTAAAAAGCAAAACAAAACTTTAAAATTTTCATTAAAATTATTTTCAGGAGGAAGAGTTTAATAATTGCTTTTTCCCCAAAAAAGGGGGGGAAAGGGAATTTTTTTCCTTTTTCCTTTTTTTTTTTTTTTTTTAACCCCAAGGAAAAAAACAAAAATTTAAATTTTTTTTTAAAAATTCATTTTTTGGGGCAAAAACCATTAAAAAAATTTTTTTCAAAAGCGGGAAAATTTTTCCCTTTTTTTTCCCCTTTTTTTAAATTTAAAAAACCCTTTCTTTTAATTTTCCTTAAAATAAAAAAAACTTTTTCAAAATTTTTCTTAAATTTTGAGGCAAAAGATCTTAACCGGTTGTTTTAAAAAGGGGGAAAGGGGGAAAAATTTTTTTTTTTTAATTTTTATTTTTTTAAATTTAATGGGGAAAAAAACCCTTTAAAATTTTTAAAATTTTCTTGAATTTTTTGGGGGGAAAACCTTTAATGCTTGGTTTAAAAAAAAATTTGGGTTTAAATTTTCAATTTTTTCCCCCTTTTTCCGGGTTTTAATTTTTTTTCCCTTTTTTTTTGGTTTAAAAAAAACCCCCCCTTTAAACTTTTGTTTTTTTAATTTTTTGGAAGGGGAAATTTTTCTTTCTTTTCAAAAAAAGGGGGGCAAAAAAAATTTTTTCCCCTTTTTTTTTTTTTTTAACCATTCTTTAATTTAAAAAAACAAAAATTTAAAAATTTTAAATTTTTTTTTCTTTGAAAAAACCTCATTAATCGAAAAAACACCCAAAAGGGGGAAAAGGGGGTATACTTTTTCCCCCCTTGTTTTTATAAATTTCCATTTTTAAGGCCTTAAAAAAAGGAACCTCTAAAAAAATTTTAAATTTTTTTTTTGTTTTAAAGGCAAAAATTTATTTTCCCAAATTCTTTTATTCTAACCCAAAGGGGGTTTTAAATTTTTTTTTTTTTTAAAAATTTTTCCTTTTAATTTTTTGGGGGAAAAAATTTTTTTTTTAAATTTTTTTAAAAAAAATTTTGGGGAAAACCCAAATAAATTTTCCCCCAAAAATTTTGGGGGGGGGTTTTTTTCCCCTTTTTTTTTTTTTTTAATTTATTTTAATCCGGGAAACCCCCCTTTAAATTTAATTTTTTTTAAAAAAAGGGGCCCCCAAACCGAATTTTTAAAAAAAGGGGGCAAAGGGTGATCCGTATATTTTTTTTTTTGGGCAATTTTTTTTCCATTTTTTTTTTTTTTAAAAAAAACCCCTCATCTAAAATTTTGGGAAAAACTTAAATTCTTTAAAATTTTTAAAATTTCAAAACTAGGAAAAAACAAAAAATTTTTTTAAAAGGGTTATATTTTTTCCCCCTTTCAATTTAATTTATTTTTTCCCAGGAAAGGGAAAAACCTTTTTTTTTTTTCTTAAAAAAACCATTATTCCCAAATTTTTTTAAAAAGGGGAAAAGGGGGTATCCTTTAATTTTTTTTTTTTTTTTAATTTTTTTTTAATTTTTGGGGAAAAACAAAACTCTTAAAATTTTAAAATTTTTTTAAAAAATTTTTAAAAAGGGTAAAAAATTCTTCCCCATCAGGCCCTTTCCCCCAAAAATTTGGAAAATAATGTTTCCCCCTTTGTTTTTTTTTTTTTCCTTCTTTTTTTAAAAAAACCCTCTAAAATTTTAAAAAAAACTTAAAAAAATTTAAAAATTTTCCTTCAATGGAATTGGGGAAAAAAGCCCCAAAATTTATTTTTTTTTTTATTATTTTTTCCTTTTTTTCTTAAAAAAAAATTTTTTAAAAATTTTAAAAAAACTTTAAACAAAAAAATTTTTCTTTTAAAAATTGGTTTTAAAAAGGGGTCAAATGATTTTCCCTTTTTTTTTTTTAAATTTTTTTTTCTTTTTTTAAAAAAAACCAAAAAAAAAAAAATTTTTTAAAAAATTTTTTTAAATTCTTTTAACAGGAAGGTTTAAAAAGCGGGGGTTTTTAAAAGGGGTTTTCCGGGGTATTTTAATTTTTTTTGTGTTTTTTTCCCCCTTAAAAAAAAAAAAATTTTTTTTAAAAAAAATTTTTTTATTAACTTTAATTTTCCTTTAAAAATTGTGGGGGACATTAAAATCTACGGGGTATATTAATTTCCTTCTTTTTCCCTTGGGTTTTTTTTAAAAACCCGGGGAACCCCCTTAAAAATTTAAAAATTATTTTTCTGAATTTTTACAGCGGGGTTTCATTAACCCCAAAATTTAAAAAATTTTTTCCCCTTTTTATTTTACTTTCCCTTTTTCTTTTTGTTTTTTAATTTCATTTTTTAATGTGATTAAAAAAAACCCATTAAATTTTTAAAATTTTTCATTAAATTTTAGGAGGGTTTCATTAAAATTGGCCCCCCAAAAAGGGGGGAATTTTTTTTGTTTTTTTTTTCCTTTTTAACCTTTAAAAAAATCCTTAAAAAAATTTTAAATTTTTTTCATTAAATTCATTAGGGCGGGGGGCCCCGATTCAACCGCAATTGTTTCCAAAAAAGCGGGGACGAAAAGTGGGGACCCTGTTTTTCCCTTTCTCTTTTTTAATTTAACTTTCCATTCTTTTTGGCCATTGGGAAAAAACCCCTCATCAAAAACTTGTTCGAAATTATTTTTTTAAATTGAGGCAGCGTAGGAAAAAAACCCAACTCAGCTTTGGGATTTCATAAAATGCGGTGGAGAAAAGGGTGATCATTTTTTTTTCCCTTTTTGAATTAATTTTTTCTTTTTATTCCCCAAAGGAAAGGAAAAACCCTCATCTAAAACTTTTCAAATTATTTTTCATTAGAATTCATTAGGGGTGGGGAAGACTGCATTCAATCGCAATTTGATTTAAAAAAAGGGTGGGAAAAGTTATCATATTTTTCCTTTCTCTTGCTTATTTTTAAACTTTCCTTTTTTAATTTTGCCATTGGGGAAAGGAAAAACCCTCATTAAATTTGTTCAAATTTTTTTTCATTAGAATTCATTGAGGTAGGTAGGAAGACCGTTCAACCCAAAATTCGATTTATAAAATGGGGGACGCAAAGGGTGACCCTGTATATTTCCTTTCTCTTTGTTTTTATTTTAACTTTCCATTTTTTTAATGTGCCATTAGGGAAAGGAAAACCCCTATTAAAACTTTCGAAATTTTTTTCATTAAAATTTTCTTTTAGGGCGTAAAAAATGCTTAACCAGAATTTCGATTTCCATTTTCGGGGTAAATTTTTAATGATACCTTTTCCTCTTTTTTAAAATTTTAAATTTCATTTTAATGGCTTGGAAGGAAAACCCATCAAAAAACGCAAATTTTTTTTTTTGGGAATTCAGAACGGAGGCCGTTTCCTTTTAAAAATTTTTTTTTAAAAAATGGGGGGCCAAAGGGAAGATTTCCCCTTCTTTTTTTTAATTTCCCATTTTTATTTTTAGGAAAGGCAAACCCTATCAAAAAATTGTTGAAATATTTTCATTAAATTTTTTTTCGGTAAACCTCCTTCAACTGGGGAAGCACACAAAAAAACTGCGAAATTTTTCACTTATTTTCCTTTTTCAATTTTTAATTTTTCCACAATTTCCCCATTAAAAAAAACCCATAAAAAGTTGAAATTTTTTCTTGTTTTTTAAACCCCTCTTAATAAAAGGAAGCTTTTCCCAAAAAGGGGTGGAAAATTGTTTAAAACCTTCTTCTTTGGGTTTTTTTCCTTTTTTATTCCCTGGGAAAAAAAACCCCATCTCTGAAAATTTTTTTTTCTTAAACATTAGGGGAATTTTCATTAACTCAGCTTTTTATTTATAAAAGGCGGGGGACGCAAAGGGGGAATGAATTCCCCCTTATTCTGGCAAATTTTAATTTTCCCTTCTTTATTGCCTTAAAAAAATCATTAAAACCAAATTTTTCATTAAATTATTTTGGGATTTAGGGCATGCAAACTAAGAATTGGTTTCCCCTAAAAAGGGGTGGACGAAAAGGGGGACCCTTATTTTCCTTTTCCCTGTTTTTTATATTTCCTTTTTTTTTTTAACCATTAAAAAGCAAATATTAAAATTTTTTAAATTTTTTTTTTTAAAAAATTAAACTTTTCACAAAAATGCATCCCCAAAAGGAAGGGATTTCCCAAAAGGTTTTTTTAAAATTTTTAATGTATAAATTTCAAACCTTTTTTATATTTAATTTTTTTTTTTAAAATGTGTTTGGGGAAAGGAAAATTTTAAAAAAATGTTAAAATTTTTTATGAATTTTTTCCCTGGGTTTTATTAATTTTCCCCTTTTAAAATGGGGGAAAAAAATTTATCTATTTTTCCCCTTTCTTTTTTTAAAATTTTTTCCCTTTAATGTGTTTAAAAAACCCCTATTAAATTTTCAAAAATTATTTTCTTGTTATTACCCCTCTTAACTGGAAGCACCACTAAAATGGGGGAAAAAAGGGGGGGTTATTTGGTTTTTTTTTCCCCCTTTGTTTTTAAAAAAAATTTTTCTTTAATTCCCCAAAAAGGAAAACTATTAAACTTTTAAAATTTTTTCTTAAATTCATTAAAAGGGCAAACACCTTAATTTTAAAATTTTTTCCATAAAAAGGCGTAAACAAAGGGTACATGATTTTTCCTTTTCCCTGGTTTTAATTTTTCTTTTTAAGTCCTTAAAAGCAAAAATCAAACTTTTAAATTTTTTCATTAAATTATTACACGGGAAGAGTTTAAACTGAAGGTTTTTCTAAAAAACGGACGCAAAGTGGGTGATCACCGTATTTTTCCTCATCTCTGTGCTTTATATTTAACTTCCATTCTTTAATGTGCCATTAGGGAAAGGCAAAACCTCATCTAAAACTTCTTGTTCGAAATTATTTTCATTAGAATTCATTGAGGCAGCGTAGGAAGCACTGCATTCAACTCAAGCGAATTGCGATTTCCAATAAAATGCGGTGGACGCAAAGTGGTGATCACTTTATATTTCCTTCTCTGTGTTTTATATTTAACTTTCCATTTTTTAATGTGCCATTAGGAAAGGCAAACCCTCATCTAAAACTTGTTCGAAATTATTTTTCATTAGAATTATTGAGGCAGCGTAGGAAGCACTGCATTCAACTCAGCGAATTGCGATTTCCACTAAAAATGCGGTGGACGCAAAGTGGGTGATCACTGTATATTTCCTTCAGTCGGTGCTTTATATTTACCTTTCCTTCTTTAATGTGCCATTAGGGAAAGGCAAAACCTCATCTAAAACTGTTCGAAATTATTTTTCATTAGAATTCATTGAGGCAGCGTAGGAAGCACTGCATTCAACTCAAGCGAATTGCGATTTAATAAAAATGCGGTGGACGCAAAGTGGTGATCACTGTATATTTCCTTCTCTCGGGAAAAAGCTTTTTATATTTAAAACTTTCCTTCTTTAATGTGCCATTAGGGAAAGGCAAACCCTCATCTAAAAACTTGTTCGAAATTATTTTTCATTAGAATTCATTGAGGCAGCGTAGGAAGCACTGCATTCAACTCAGCGAATTGCGATTTTCACTAAAAATGCGGTGGACGCAAAGTGATCACTGTATATTTCTTTCTCTTCAGGAAAAGATTTACCTTTCCTTCTTTAATGTGCCATTAGGGAAAGGCAAAAACCTCATCTAAAACTTGTTCGAAATTATTTTCATTAGAATTCATTGAGGCAGCGTAGAAGCACTGCATTCAACTCAGCGAATTGCGATTTCACTAAAAATGCGGTGGACGCAAAGTGGGTGATCACTGTATATTTCCTTCTCTCGGTGTTTTTATATTTACCTTTCCTTCTTTAATGTGCCATTAGGGAAAGGCAAAACCTCATCTAAAACTTGTTCGAAATTATTTTTCATTAGAATTCATTGAGGCAGCGTAGGAAGCACTGCATTCAACTCCAGCGAATTGCGATTTCCAATCAAAAATGCGGTGGACGCAAAGTGGGTGATCACTGTATATTTCCTTCTTCTGTTTTATATTTACCTTTTCCTTCTTTAATGTGCCATTAGGGAAAGGCAAAACCCTCATCTAAAACTTGTTCGAAATTATTTTTCATTAGAATTCATTGAGGCAGCGTAGGAAGCACTGCATTCAACTCAGCGAATTGCGATTTCCAATAAAAATGCGGTGGACGCAAAGTGGGTGATCACTGTATATTTCCTTCTCTCGCTGCTTTATATTTACCTTTCCTTTCTTTAATGTGCCATTAGGGAAAGGCAAAACCCTCATCTAAAACTTGTTCGAAATTATTTTTCATTAGAATTCATTGAGGCAGCGTAGGAAGCACTGCATTCAACTCAGAATTGCGATTTCAACAAAAATGCGGTGGACGCAAAGGGGTGATCACTGTATATTTCCTTCTCTCTGTGCTTTATTTTACCTTTCCATTCTTTAATGTGCCATTAGGGAAAGGCAAAACCCCATCTAAAACTTGTTCGAAATTATTTTTTCATTAGAATTCATTGAGGCAGCGTAGGAAGCACTGCATTCAACTCAGCGAATTGCGATTTCACTGCGGTGGACGCAAAGTGGGTGATCACTGTATATTTTCCTTTTCTGTGCTTTATATTTAAATCTTTCCTTCTTTAATGTGCCATTAGGGAAAGGCAAATCCTCATCTAAAACTTGTTCGAAATTATTTTTCATTAGAATTCATTGAGGCAGCGTAGGAAGCACTGCATTCAACTCAGCGAATTGCGATTTCCAATAAAAATGCGGTGGACGCAAAGTGGGTGATCACTGTATATTTCCTTCTCTGTGCTTTATATTTACCTTTCCTTCTTTAATGTGCCATTAGGGAAAGGCAAAACCCTCATCTAAAACTTGTTCGAAATTATTTTTCATTAGAATTCATTGAGGCAGCCTAGGAAGCGCTGCATTCAACTCAGCGAATTGCGATTTCCAATAAAAATGCGCTGGACGCAAAGTGGGTGATCACTGTATATTTCCCTTCACTCTGTTTTTTATATTTACCTTTACCTTCATTAATTTGCCATTAGGGAAAGGCAAAACCCTCATCTAAAACTTGTTCGAAATTATTTTTCATTAGAATTCATTGAGGCAGCGTAAAGCACTGCATTCAACTCAGCGAATTGCGATTTAACAAAAAATGCGGGGACGTAAAAGTGGGTGATCACTGTATATTTTTCTCTCGGTCTTTTTATATTTACCTTTCCTTCTTTAAATGTGCTATTAGAAAGGCAAAACCCTCATCTAAAACTTGTTCGAAATTATTTTCATTAGAATTATTGAGGCAGAGTAGGAAGCACTGCATTCAACTCAGCGAATTGCGATTTTAACAAAATGCGGTGGACGCAAAGGGGGATCACTGTATATTTCCTTCTTCTGGTGCTTTATATTTACCTTTTCCTTCTTTAATGTGCCATTATGGAAAAGTAAAACCCCCCTCTAAAAAACTTGTTCGAAATTATTTTCATTAGAATTCATTGAGGCAGAGTAGGAAGCACTGCATTCAACTCAAAGGAATTGCGGATTTACCAAAATGCGGTGGGATGCAAGTGGATGATCATCATATTTCCCTCTGTGTTTATTTTACTCTTCCTCTTTAATGTGCCATTAGGGAAAAGCAAAACCCTCATCGAAAAACTTGTTCGAAATTATTTTTCATTAGAATTCATTGAGGCAGAGAGAAGCACTGCATTCAACTCAGCGAATTGCGATTTCCACCAAAATGCGGTGGACGCAAAGTGATGATCGTGTATTTCCTCTCTCGGTGTTTATATTTTTTCCCTCTTTTAATGCCATTATGGAAAGGCAAAACCCTTTATCAAAAACTTGTTCGAAATTATTTTCATTAGAATTCATTGAGGCAGAGAGAAGCACTGCATTCAAATCAAAGGAATTGAAATAAAAATCGGTGGACCCAAAATATTTCCATATTACCTTCCTCTTCTTTAATGTGCCATTAAAAGCAAAACCCTCATGGTTCGAAATTATTTTTTCATTAGAATTCATTGAGGCAGCGTAAAGCACTGCATTCAACTCAGCGAATTGCGATTTCCACTAAAATGCGGTGGACGCAAAGTGGGTGATCACTGTATATTTTCTTTTCTCTGTGCTTTATATTTACCTTTCCTTCTTTAATGTGCCATTAGGGAAAGGCGAAACCCTCATCTAAAACTTGTTCGAAACTATTTTTCATTAGAATTCATTGAGGCAGCTCAGGAAGCACTGCATTCAACTCAGCGAATTGCGATTTCCACTAAAAATGCGGTGGACGCAAAGTGGGTGATCACTGTATATTTCCTTCTCTCGGTGTTTATATTTACCTTTCCTTCTTTAATGTGCCATTAGGGAAAGGCAAAACCCTCATCTAAAAACTTGTTCGAAATTATTTTTCATTAGAATTCATTGAGGCAGCGTAGGAAGCACTGCATTCAACTCAGCGAATTGAGATTTCCACAAAAATGCGGTGGACGCAAAGTGGGTGATCACTGTATATTTCCTTCTCTCTGTGCTTTATATTTACCTTTCCATTCTTTAATGTGCCATTAGGGAAAGGCAAAACCCTCATCTAAAACTTGTTCGAAATTATTTTTCATTAGAATTCATTGAGGCAGCGTAGGAAGCACTGCATTCAACTCAGCGAATTGCGATTTCAATAAAAAATGCGGTGGACGCAAAGTGGTGATCACTGTATATTTCCTTCTCTGTGCTTATATTTACCTTTCCTTCTTTAATGTGCCATTAGGGAAAGGCAAAAAAACCTCATCTAAAACTTGTTCGAAATTATTTTTCATTAGAATTATTGAGGCAGCGTAGGAAGCACTGCATTCAACTCAGCGAATTGCGATTTCACCAAAATGCGGTGGACGCAAAGTGGGTGATCACTGTATATTTCCTTTCTCTCTGATGCTTTATATTTACCTTTCCTCTTTTTAATGTGCCATTAGGAAAGGCAAAACCCTCATCTAAAACTTGTTCGAAATTATTTTTTCATTAGAATTATTGAGGTATGTAGGTACCTGCATTCAACCTGTGCTGAATTGCGATTTTAAAAAAATCGCGGTGGACGCAAAGTGGATGATCATCTCTATTTCCTTCTGTCCTTATATTTACCTTTCCTTCTTTAACAAAGCATTAGGAAAAGGCAAACCCCATCTAAAAAGTTGTTCGAAAATTATTTTCATTAGAATTCATTGAGGCAGAGTAGGAAGCCACTAATTCAATTCAACTGCGAATTATGATTTAACTAAAAATGCGGTGGACGCAAAGTGGATGATCACTGTATATTTCTTTCTCTCGTGCTTTTTTATATTTACCTTTCCTTCTTTAATGTGCCATTATGGAAAGGCAAAAACCTCATTCAAAATTTGTTCGAAATTATTTTTCATTAGAATTCATTGAGGCAGAGTAGGAAGCACCATTCAACTCTGAAATTGCGATTTCAACTAAAATGCGGTGGACGCAAAGTGGGTGATCATCAGTATATTTCCTTCTCTGTGCTTATATTTTACCTTTCCTTCTTTAATGTGCCATTAGGAAAGGCAAACCTCATCTAAAACTTGTTCGAAATTATTTTCATTAGAATTCATTGAGGCAGCGTAGGAAGCACTGCATTCAACTCAGCGAATTGCGATTTCCAATAAAAATGCGGTGGACGGAAAGTGGGTGATCACTGTATATTTCCTTCTCTCGGTGCTTTATATTTACCTTTTCCTTCTTTAATGTGCCATTAGGGAAAGGCAAAACCCTCATCTAAAACTTGTTCGAAATTATTTTTCATTAGAATTCATTGAGGCAGCGTAGGAAGCAATTGCCTTCAACTCAGCGAATTGCGATTTCCAATAAAAATGCGGTGGACGCAAAGTGGGTGATCACTGTATATTTCCTTTTCTCTGTGCTTTATATTTACCTTTCTTTTTAATGTGCCATTAGGAAAGGCAAAACCCTCATCTAAAACTTGTTCGAAATTATTTTTCATTAGAATTCATTGAGGCAGCGTAGGAAGCACTGCATTCAACTCAGCGAATTGCGATTTCCAATTAAAATGCGGTGGACGCAAAGTGGGTGATCACTGTATATTTCCTCTCTCTGTGTTTTATATTTACCTTTCCTTCTTTAATGTGCCATTAGGGAAAGGCAAAACCCTCATCTAAAACTTGTTCGAAATTATTTTTCATTAGAATTCATTGAGGCAGCGTAGGAAGCACTGCATTCAACTCAGCGAATTGGTGATTTCCAATAAAAATGCGGTGGACGCAAAGTGGGTGATCACTGTATATTTCCTTCTCTCTGTGCTTTATATTTACCTTTTCCTTCTTTAATGTGCCATTAGGGAAAGGCAAAACTCATCTTAAAACTTGTTCGAAATTATTTTTTCATTAGAATTATTTAGGCAGCATAGGAAGCACTGCATTCAACTCAAAGTGAATTGAGATTTACCAAAAAATGCGGTGACGCAAAAAGGGTGATCACTGCATATTTCCTTCTGTCCTTTATATTTACTTATTTTCCTTCTTTTAATGTGCCATTATGGAAAGGCAAAAACCTCATCTGAAAATTTGATCGAAATTATTTTCATTAGAATTATTGAGGCAGAGAGAAGCACTGCACCAATCCTATGAATTGCGATTTACTAAAAATGCGTGGAATTCAAAGTGGGGGATCACTGTATATTTCTTCTTCTCGGTGTTTTATATTTACCTTTCCCTTCTTAAATGTGCCATTAGGAAAGGCAAACCCTTTATCTAAAACTTGTTCGAAATTATTTTCATTAGAATTCATTGAGGTGTAGGAAGCACTGCATTCAACTCAGCGAATTGCGATTTTACTAAAATGCGGTGGACGCAAAGTGATGATCACTGTATATTTCCCTTCTCTCTGTGCTTTTATATTTACCTTTCCCTTCTTTAATGTGCCATTAGGAAAGGCAAAACCCCCATCTGAAAACTTTGTCTTGAAATTATTTTCATTAGAATCATTAAGGCAGCGTAGGAAGCACTGCATTCAACTCAAGGAATTGGTGATTTCACTAAAATGCGGTGGACGCAAAGTAGGTGATCACTGTATATTTCCTTCTCTGTCCTTTATATTTAACTTTCTTTCTTTAATGTGCCATTAGGAAAAGGCAAACCTCATTGTAAAACTTGTTCGAAATTATTTTTCATTAGAATTCATTGAGGCAGCTTCCCCATTTGCATTAACTCTGGGAATTGGCAAATTTCACTAAAATGCTTGGACGCAAAGTAAGTCATTAGATCACTGTATATTTCCCTCTTCCTCGTTGTTTTATATTTACCTTTCCTTCTTTAATGTGCCATAGGAAAGGCAAAACCTCATCTAAAATTAGTTCGAAATTATTTTCATTAGAATTCATTGAGGCAGCGTAGGAAGCACTTCCATTCAACTGAGTTGAATTATGATTTCCAACAAAAATGCGGTGGACGGAAAGGGTGATCACTGCATATTTCCCTCTTCCTCTCGGTGTTTTATATTTACTCTTTCCTCTTAATAAAATAATAGGAAAGGCAAAACCTCATCTAAAAAACTTGTCTGAAATTATTTTTCACTAGAATTCATTGAGGCAGCGTAGGAAGTAATGTATCCAACTCAGCGAATTCGATTTAATAAAATGCGGTGGACGCAAAGTGGGCGATCACTGTACATTTCCTTTTTCTGTAAGTTTATTTTTTCCTTTCCTACTTTAATTCCATTTTGTCAAAACCCCTTCCTCTTGTTCGAAATTTTTTTTCTTTAGAATTCTCTCTTGAGGCAAAGTCTTCCCTCACCGTATTCAACTTTCTGAATTTTGCCGATTTTCAATAAAAATCTTTGACGCAAAGTGGTGATCATTCAGTATATTTTTTTTCTGTTTCTTTATATTCTCTTGAAGACATTATGTTCTTCCCTCCCACATTTTTTATCTCTGCCATTTTTTGCCTTTTCTTCTTCATTACTATCTTTCATTTTTTGTCCTTAGGATTCTTCCTCTTTTAAAATCTTTTTCTGTTTCTTTTGCCTATTCTCTTGAGACGATAGTTCTTCCCTCCATTTCCTTTATCTCTGCCATTTTGCCTTTTTCTTCTTCATTACTATCTTTCATGTTTTGACCATGGATTCTTCCTCTTTTTAAATCTTTTTTCTGTTTCTTTATATTCTCTTGAGAACATTGTTCTTCCCTCCACATTTCCTTTATCTCTTTTTGCCTTTTTCTTCTTCATTACTATTTTCATTTTTCATTACTATCTTTCATGTTTTTCTGTTTCTTTATATTCTTTTTGAGATTCTTCCCTCTTTCCTTTGTCTCTGCCATTTTGCCTTTTCTTTAACTGTTACTATCTTTCATTTTTTTGTCATAGTTCTTCCTCTTTTAAATCTTTTCGTTTCTTCATATTCTCTTGAGACATTAGTTCTTCCTCCATTTTTTTATCTCTGCCATTTTGCCTTTTCTTCTTCATTACTATCTTTCATTTTTTGTCATAAGTTCTTCCTCTTTTAAATCTTTTTCCGTTTCTTTATATTCTCTTGAAGACATTGATTCTTCCCCTCACATTTACTTTATCTCTGCCCATTTTGCCTTTTCTTCTTCATTACTATCTTTTTCATGTTTGTCATAGGATTCTTCCTCTTGTAAATTTTTTCTGTTTCTTTATTATTCTCTTGAGACATTAATTTCTTCCCTCCCACATTTCCTTTATCTCTCTACCATTTTGCCTTTTCTTCTTCATTACTATCTTTCATATTTGTCATAGAGTTTTTCCTCTTGTAAAATCTTTTCCAAGTTTCTTCATATTCTCTTGAGACATTAGTTCTTCCTCCACATTTCCTTTATCTCTGCCATTTTGCCTTTTCTTCTTCAATACTATCTTTCATTTTTGTCATAGTTCTTTCCTCTTGTAATCTTTTCCTTTATATTCTCTTGTACATTATTAACTTTTTCCGTTTCTGCCATTTTTGCCTTTTCTTCTTCATTACTATCTTGAGACATTAATTCTTCCTCTTTTAAATCTTTTCCGTTTCTTATATTCTCTTAGGCATTTCCCCTTTTCCTTTATCTCTGCCATTTTGCTTTTTTCTTCATTACTATCTTTCATTTTTGTCATTAGGGAAAGGCAAACTTCCTTCCTAAAACTTTGTAAATTATTTTTCATTTTCTCTTGCATTAATTCAACTCAAGAATCATTCAAAAGGTGAAAATGTTCACTCAATTTTTCTTAGTTCTTATATTTCCTTCCTTTTAATTATAGGTAAGCAAATGCATTAAAATTTTCTTATTTTATTTAATTCATTATTTTTAATCATTAGGCAACCTCAAAAATTTGGGATTTTATTAGGATTCAAAGAGTGCATCATGATTTCCCCGTTTTATTTACTTTCTTTTAATGTCTGGAGAAAGGATCAGAAACTTCTTCAATTTTTTAATTAAATTCATTAAGGCCTTGGAAGCAAGTTTAACTTAGCGAATTGCGATTTCATAAAATGGTGGAGCAAAGTGGGGATCACTGTATTTTCTCTCGTGTTATATTTACTTCCATTCTTAAGCATTAGGGAAAGGCAAACCTATTCTAAATTGTTCAAATTATTTTCTTAGAATTCATTTAGCAAGCAAACACTGATTTCAACTAAATTGGATTTCATAAATGCGTGGACGCAAAGTGGTGATCACTGATATTTCCTTGGTTTAATTATCTCCATTCTTTTTGCCATTAGGAAGCAAACCTCATCTAAATTGTACGAAATTAATTTTATTAGAATTCATATTAGGCAGCGTAGAACGATTAACTGGGAATTGCATTCCAAAAATGCGGTGCGCAAAGGGGAGGATCATGTTTCCTGTTTTTTTATATTTAACTTTCCTTCTTTAATTGCAAAAGGCAAAACCTCATCTAAAATTTCTGAAATTTTTTCATTAGAATTATTTAGGCAGCGTAGGAAGCATGCATTCAACTTGGGAATTGCGATTTCCATAAATGGGACGCAAAGTGGTGATCACTTTATTTCTTCTCTTTGTTCTTTATATTTACCTTTCCTTATTTAATGTGCATAGGAAAACCTCAAAACTTTCGAAATTATTTTCATTAGCAATTTCATTTAGGAGCGTGGAACACGCATTCATAAAAGAATTGCGTTTCCAAAGGGTGTATGTAATTTTCTTTATATTCCTTCTCTTTTTTAATGTTTTTAAACATAATTCAAATTTTCAAATTCATTAAGTTAAATTTATACTAGAATTCATTTAGGCACTAAAGTACTGCATCAAATCGGGATTGCGATTTACAAAAATTTTTCTTTTCGAAATGTTATCCTTATTTCCCTTCCTTTGGTAAAGTAAACCTCCATCTAAATGTTCAATTATTAATTAGAATTCATTTAAGCGTAGGAAAACTATTAACTAGAATTTTTACAAGGGGCAATGTGATCAGATTTCCTTTCTCATTTATACTAATTTAACTTATTTAGGAAATCTTCTAAAACTTTTCAAATTTTTTTAAGTCCATTGGGAGGGGAAAACTTTAACTACAATTTTTCATAAATTGAAAAGGGTGATAGATTTCCCTTACTCGGTTATTCTACTTTCTTTAATGTGCTGAGAAAGGGGAAACCATCTAAATTCTTTTTAATTATTTTACTTAATTCTTTAAGGTTTAGGAAGCAATTTCAATCAAATTGTGTTTTAAAAAATGGTCCAAAGGGTGATCACCACTTTCCTTTTTTTTTTCCTTTTTTAATGGAAAAAGAAACCCTCTATCTTTGTTTTCAAATTTTTTTGAATTAAGCACCAAAAATTTATTCAATTAAATTGGATTAAATGCGGGGAAAATGGTGCATATTTATTTCTTCTTTTTAATTCTAACCCATTAAAAAACTTTAAATTTTTTTATTCTTGGAAAAACAAAATTGGAATCATTAAAATCTTTGGATAGAATGTTTTATAAAGGTTTTATATTAATTTTTTACCCCATTGGGAATTTATTCCTTTAAAATTTTAAATTTTTTCATATTTTATTTTTAGAAAGGAAACCACTAACCTTGAATTAATTTCATAAAATGCGGGGGAAGGGGACTCTTAATTTCCTTTTGGTTTTTAATTTCCTTTTCCAATTTAAGAATTCCAAATTTAATGAAATTTTTCATTAAATTTTTGGGGTAAACACT